>JAUTBZ010056775.1:0-18158 GCA_032361785.1 Lepetodrilus galriftensis
AAGTACTTTCATGAAAAAATTTCAATATATGTCTAATGTTAATGAGGAGGTGTCTGACTCAATTCATTTAATATTAATTAATATACAGTAATATCAATGTTAACATTTTACTGAAATGTTGAGCAGGAGTATACTATATTCACCTTTTAAATATAGCTGGTATAATCTGTAAAATAAAGAATCAATATTAATCTCAACATTATAAAAATAAAATAATAAAAATAATAATAACAACAACGACCAACGGAAACAAAACAACAACAACAACAACAACAACAACAACAACAACAATAACATCAACAACAACATCAACAACAACACCACCACCACCACCACCACCACCACCACCACAACAACAACAACAACCACAACCACAACCACATCAACAACCACAACCACAGCCATCATCATCATCATCATCATTATAATATTAATCACTACAACAACCTCCATCATAATAATCATCATCATCAACATATAAACATAATCATCGCTACAATTAAAACCACCACCACCATCATCATCATTATTATCATCATCATCATCATCATTACCATCACCATCACCACCACCACCACCACCACCACAATGCCACCACCACCACAGTGCCACAACCACCACCACCACCATCATCACCATCACCATCACCACCACCACGGTTCCACCACAACCAGCACTACCAACGTCATAATAATCAGATCCCCACTCCCGTCTGTTCGACTATACAATTCGCCATTTTAGTATCTTTGATCAAGATGGTTCCCCTCACCAACCCCGTCGTGATGTAGCCTATACGTGTTTTAAATCAAGAAACCAGTCCAAAGAACCAACGGTCACTACACTATACGCCAATCGTGATATATACCAAAGGTAACTCATTAATATGTATAGACCTACTACGACCCGAACTATCGCATGTATGTCGTTGCTCCTTTAAGAAAACATTTTCCGACGACTGCATGTAAAAAAACCCACAAACCTCAGACATGCGAGGCAGGTGTGAATACATGTCCAGTTACGTTCCAAGGACAGATTCTAACAGATATATCTCCCAATTCCATTGCAGCCACAGGACTCCGAGACGGGAGCATTGAGTAACATGATTGCAACTTCTGTAGACAGTGACGCTCGCCGCGGGGAGGTCCAGGTTTTGACTTCTATTTCTATTACTGACAGTTGCTGCCTGGTTTGAGAAATGCCACCGGACCCAGAATAATGTAAAAAACACCACGGCTGTCACGCCATGACGTTGATCTTGAGATGGAGCCGGGCTTTTTACTCGCCATTAGAATTGACCGAGTCGGTGGATGCATGTCCGCGGCGAATGGCTGGGAACCGTGGTGATCAGAAATCGACTGCACTATTGGGTTCTTTTATTACAGGAGGCACAGATACGGTGAAATTTATAGTTGGTGGTGTTCGTTTTCCAGAACTAGTGCAATGAAATATTTATTTGTAACATTTCAAACCATTTAAATTATCTGCAGTAACACTGTTTTAATGATATTGTCTAAAACATTCCTGGTGGAAATGGTAAAAGGTCAACACTCAACACTATGTATGATTTGATTAATTAGTTTCCCGTTGTGTCTAGAACTAATAACAGTTGTTGTTCTTTGTACAACCCCTTGTAGAATGGCATGTGTTATTTTATTACAGCATTCTATATGTTTTAAACATATCTAATAATACACATACGGAGAGATAGTTACATTTTAAATATTAATGCATTGGTATACTATAAGCTCTTAGTTCTAGTTGAACCCGGATCAAAGGCGAGGTATAAAATCAGAATCGGAACGATCAGAAAAATTTGCTTTCTTAAACATCGATTTTTCTTTTTTTTCTTCTTTCTCTGGTTTCCAAGTCCATGCTAGTCGTCAGCATGTTTTCATTGAAGGACCAGACAATTAACTTTTCTGAAAATATCGCCCGTATCTAACTGTGTTGTCAGTGTACGTGTGTCACACATATCGTACACGAAACGAGACTTTGTTGTGTGCGAGACTTAATTACTTTCGCAGCTCATGCAACAAGGAGCGCTTCCTTGCAGGTGTACGTGAAATATACATGCGCAAGCAGACATAAAGTCTATTTCTAATTAATACTACAAAGTCACGGAATAACGTTCCGATTTTATATTCATGACGTGACATTTAGATAGCACGTAAGACGGACACTATTTATAAGAAGAAGACAAAAATGGCGATTTCCTCAATTTGGAGTAAGCTATTAGAAACTGCTCTAGGGAATTCATTTCCGGTTCCCGGTGCCGGAAACCATCCCGAGATGGTCTGCATGAAGATAGGACAAGCAGGCATCTACACGATAGGATGGTAATATAGCTAAATTAAATTGTAGTTAACGAGTTGGAAAAATAATAAATAACTTGCTTCGATGTGTTACATATAAATATAATATGCTAAAGTTATTGATAGACATAAATATATAGACAGGGGTGCATATCAGGTTGGATCGGCATCTGATGGAGTAACACTATTTGTATAATTCATTGTATATAGGCCTACACACCACCAGTATGATCAATGGCTGCATGCGTAAATACATTGAATACCCTCTACCAGTACCATGCATCCATTCTCTGCATGAGAATTCATAATGCTATCTGTATGCTACATATCATAGCCATATATATATATATAGCTGCAGTTACTCTTGGCATTAGTGTTCGTGTTCCAATTTGGTATGGGTGTCAAAATCAATTCGTGGAATATTACAACATAGCTTAAAGGCTCGTTCAGACCTAACAGTCGCACCGGTTAAACGCACGGTTTACCATTGTTTTTCGTGTGATTATATTGGGAGCGATCCGTTGCGGCTAAAACGCATCAGAAACCGCTGCGGTAACCGCGTCTGAACGGGCCTTTGGGTTGCCGTCACACCCAACCCAATAAAGAGAAAAAACTTTCGAATTTCGTTTCGCCGCCAATTCAATTCAATTCATACTGCTATCGTGTTCGGTGTGACCGGGCGTTTAGCTTGCAATACTTTACGTCACCTCTTCCCAATCCAGCTTTTTCAATAACGATAATTTTACACTATTACAAAATGACAATTTGCTATTGTAATTATATATGAAATTGAATCGTAAGCATCACGTGTATCGTTAACGAGAGAGTGTAATACAAAATACAGTTTCAAATACATGTAATTAGAGACGAAATCCAGTCCGCAACTAAAGTTGAGAGAATGTAATCTCGCTGCCATGCTGGGATTGCGTGATCAGCCATTAGATACATTTCGCGGATATTAATAACACGTCAATGCCCGTTTTTGTTTAATCCAACTATTTTACTTTAATAACTGTGATGATCCTGTTTCTGATTATGAAATTGTTTATGGGCGAGATTAGAAAAGTTGACCTCTACGAATGGAATTTTAAATTAATGTTGAAATAAATGGAGCAGTTGAATAGTAATTTAAAACTTGTTATTTTATTGCATGTATAAATAACGACATATTTTGCAAGCAGTATAGTGTAAGTATCCAATATTAAAATTTGCTATTTAATTCTTGCAATTTAATACAAGTACTATGCAAGTACCAAGTATATTATGAATATTTTACAACTACGTTACACATTTAAATATGAATAACAACTAATAATAAATAAATAATAACACCAAAGAAAAAGAAAAAAAGAATAAATAAATAAAAAGAAAATTAAATGAATATAGATTCTGAACTCATAGCGGAGGTACGTGGAAATTCCATTAAACAATAGCGTGACTACACGAAGATGCACGAGACAGTTATCCCAGTGGCAGTCAGGGTGTCACGACACGTAGTTAATTTACATACACATCTGTCATCAATAGATTGACTTCGCGCCGCAAGGTGTCTCGGCTATCGTGTTTGGAGCAACAACTTTCTTAGAACTTTAAATTAAACGCCTGAAAGTTCATTGTTAAATGATTAGGTCTTCTCTAGTAACGTTCTTCTGTGGAATTGTTTACAGGCGTAATTATGTAAACACTTCCTACTTTTCAATTATCAATTGGGTTCAATGGTGTGATCAATACTGTGGTGTCACGTGGTAACGTCAAATAGTGTGTGTAGACATACAGACATACGCACACACAGAAACACAGACAGACACACACACACACACACACACACACACACACACACACACACACACACACACACACACACACACAGAGGCAGACAGACAGACACACACACACACACAAGACAGGAAATACTATGTTCATTCACCAGTAAAATTCACAAACTTGGTCACTAGACATCCTGATATTTGCATTGTAAAGGAAAACCAGATTGTGTATCAGACAAGGTTCCCCCCTACCCTTCCTAGCTACATCTGTCGGAGATATGAGTATAGGGCTACACTGCTAGTTTATCAGACAATGCACAGACCCCACCCCCAGCCACAAACCCTCCCTCCATACTCTACAGACCCTCACCCTCATCCCACACCCACTCACATACCCCACCCTGATGCAGACCCCCCACCACCCACACTGCAGATAGCACTACTACACCCCACCACCCACCTCAGAGACAGCATTGCCACACATCACAAAGTCCATGCCATTATCCCTACAGAAGATGTTCCCAAGCTAAAACATCCCTGGGATAAATGGAGGGTTATACAACAGCCGAGTGGCATGATTGAGGAAACAGTGCCAGAAAGTCAACACATACGGAGAACATATTAACACTATTACTAGGTCTCAGTCGTTTATCTCCAGATAAGATAGAGATAGATAAGATATTTCAGCCTCAGAAATCTCATAAAGAAATTGTGATAATATAAATACATAAAGCGGTCAGTGACAATAATCATAAAGGTTTGATTATTACAAATTATTACAATTGTTATACTATATTTATCCTCAATGAAAATTCAGTGGTACATTAAATTTATTCATCTGGATTTCTACCATATGAATCAGTAATGTAGCTAATTTTCTTAGCATAACAACAATGAAAATATAATATCTAGAATAAATAAATCACTCAATATTACTGCTAGGAGAAGAAGAGGAAGAGAGGAAAGGAGGAAAGGAATGAAGAAAGAGAAAAGAAGAGAGGAAATGAATAAAGAATGGAGAAGAGAGATGAAAGGAATTAAGAAGAGCAAGGAGAAGAAGAAGGGAGAAGAGCAAAGGCAGCAGTGATGTTAATTTAACCCAGTTCCGGTTCACTACATCAATATCTCACTACCTTCTAGTCTGTCGACCACCTTTCTGGGCTGTCCTAAAGACGTATCTTAAATTCCCAAACCGACACCTCAACAGGGAATGGCAACACATGATTACATCTGTTCCGTCAGTTGAGCAATTGCTTGTACTGTCGGCAACAGGCAGGCATACAAAAAAAAACATAGCTGAAAATCTTCAATTGAGCATGGATAACATCTTTTATCCGCAATAATGGAAAAATAATACCTGAATTGCAATTCTTGAATACAATCCTTAAACCACCTTATTAGAAATACAAATACTTGAACCATATTCGAATAATTATACTTGAACTATATTCGAACCACAATAACACAGTTAGAAGTTCCCACTTGCCCAGCAGCCCGATATATTTCTCCTAATGTTAAAGTTATCCTATGGGCTAGTAGAAATTTCATGTTTTCTTTAAATGTATGTTATTATTCAGGCAAGTATGTTTTAAAGTTAAGTTTCATCCCTGCAATATTCGCACCATATTAGAACCACAAAAGCATACTTAAACTTCAAATACTTGAATCTTCCATATACATGAACCCTAAGAATGGACCCCTAAATTCTTAAATCTTTCATACATGAACCCTAACATCAGACCCCTAAATAGTTGAATCTACCATACATGAACCCTAACACTGGACCCCTAAATACTTGAATCCCACTCACAGGGGACAGAAAGAAAATGGGATCCGTTAAAACATTTAGCAGAGGAGGTTCCACTCTGACATTCAACGATAAGAGAAACAATCACATGAATGTCTGCACGTGACGTGAATTACGCTAAACATGCGCTTCAGGCATGGTGCTCTTGCAGAAGACTGCGTATTATCTCTGGAGATAGATGTTTATCTCGCATAAATCTGGGTTATGCAACACATATATGACCCAACGTCCGCCAGATAGAGGGACTATGGCAGAGATGTTGTTACAGATTATACAACGCCAGTTGGGATTACGTGGCACCGTAAGTGATGGCTTCTTGCTCTGGGAATTCCATGGGCAATAAGCGAGTGGCATCGGTTGTATCCATAGACAAACCCCACAACACTTCCAATTATCCAACATTAATTTGACAAATAGATTGAAGAATACATCCCCTGGGTTAAACAACTAGTTGACATAATAGATCAAGTATTCTTAAAATGAAAAACAAGATATATGATTTAAAATTAATTTTTTTAAGTGAACATTTGAAAAAATATGTTTCATACAGAAATTTGGTTATTAATTTTTGGTTAAATTAATTTCATTAAAATATTGTATGATAGCCAAAAGATTTGTTATAGGAAGTTCAAAAAATCTTACCTCTTCAAAAGAAAAACGGGATGATAAAAGTATAAACAACCAACGGGCCTCGTGTAGTTAATTTCTTCTTATTTCACGAATGACACGTTATTTCCTAAAGATTTCCCTCGGTGTCACAAGGCCATCGATATGAAAGTGATATCCCAGGATATATAAGTGTTGATATCCCTCACCGCACATGTATAAAGCGAGATAGAGTGTAACCAGATGCCACTCATGTAATTACTCCTTGATAGATCAGCCCTGCTTCAGTCCATATCAGTCCATATCGGTCCATATCAGTCCGTATCAACTGGTGATAAGTCAAACCTATTGCAAGGCGGATCGGAAGATAAATAGATTTATTAACCAATTTGTAGCAGATTAAATGCTCTTCCAATATGGTAGTGCAGCCAAGTCTTATGGGAAAGCAACAGAATGCTGATTTGACACCATAGACAATCACATTATCAGGTCAACTCTTTGTCTTTCTATACCAAGAAGATTATTACATGTACTCCTTCCGTGAAATTCGATAAAACCTCGACATAAAATTATTCACAAAATAAATTAAAATAATCCAATAATAAAATGCATGACTCCACACTAATGCATGCTCATGGATGCTAAAATAATTGAAATTTGAGGACATTTAAATTTGACGTAAATTTATTCACAAAAGGTTGCTTTAACGGCTGTGAATATAACCAGGACAATCGAAACAAACATTGATGTCAACTAGAGGTGATATCGGGTGTTATCACACAATAGTGAGATGGACTTCAGTCTGTGTGAAGAGGCAGTAATCAGATTATCTCTCAGCTGGGATGACCGCTGGGAATATACGGTAATGCACACCAGGTATTGTACAGCACTTGTATCATACCTTGACTTGGTCCAACGGGTGATAACGTTGTTTGACAATGGCCACAACTGTTGTCAAATTTATAAAAACTTGAACTTTGTACTATCCAGATTACAATAACCTGTCTGTCTTGTAATATATCATATTCGTTATTCACGAGCTTTAATAAAATGACTAATATGCTAGACAATCAACATGAGTAGCTTATTACGACCTTCCAATACGTGTCCAATTATTACTACACTATTTTGGATACATTGTATGATAGTCCAACAAAGACAACAGGAATAATATTATTATTATTATTATTTAATTGATAATGTGCTAAATCAATAATAATAATAATAATATGAGTGAGTGAATATGGAGTTTAACGTCGCTGCAGGAATCTTTCACCCATTTGTTACGATAATAATAATAATAATAATAATAATAATAATGTGCTAAATCCATGCTCATAGTGCTACATTATTACCCCGGTCAAGGCATCAGTATCAGTGTGCCCTCAGTTACCTCCTTAAATCCCTGGCGAGTATACAAAATTAACACCATAATGAAATAACCCCCAATATAATAACTAACAACTTTAAAAGAAAACTGACTTAACTGACAACTTTAAATAAAATTACTATCAGTAAAAAGATAATGCTGTTCCCATCATAGTTTTTCTCCATGCAAGTGATAACCAATATTGCGCACACACACACACACACACACACACATATACACACACACACACATACACACACACACACACATATACACACACACACACACACACACATATACACACACACACACACACACTGGCACCACAGGGGAACGACCCCTGACCTTCCAGGAATCTGGGAAGTAGTTAAAGGTGCCGGGCCTATCATGACCGTGTTTGTGTGTATCGGACCGAGTGGACCGGCAAATTACTTCCAAGCCCTCATCTGGACACGGCAAATCTCAGCCTGGAAGACCGTAACAAAGAAGCAGTTCGGTGTCCGGCGCTATTTGGGTCCGAGACTGCGAGACTGGATACCGTAGAACAATATACAAGTCTGGGAGTCATTCTGGGGCCACTTTCCAACATCAAAGGCCTGTCGGTGCCAATGGAAAAGTTTCCGTAAATAAAAAAATAAAAATGGAAAATCATTATGCGTGAACTTGAGGAATCTCCATTGGAATATAATGCCAGTTTTTGTAGGACATTTTAAAATTTATTTATTTATTTTATTTTTATATTTTTATTTCATCCCAACTTTTGTGTGAAGATATACGGTATCCGATTAATTACATGGGTAAAAACCTATCCATTAGAGTAAAAAAGAATTCTCGACAAGTGAAGATGAAGATGGAGAGTAATCTTGAATGTTCACACCAATCTTAGTGCTGATTGGTTGGCTAAAAATATAACTAATCTCATTGGCTGCAATTCAGCTGGAGTTTCCATTCTGGAAATAACTCTAACATAATCTATCATGTCAATTTCACAAACTAACAACTCACTTTCCAGTGATCAAATACACTATCTTGGGGGGATTTGTAATTATTATGTCTCTTGTGTGAGTTGAACAGTTTTTAATTGTCTTCAGTATGCACAGTTCTCCATTATCAGTGATATTAACTGAACGATGACATCACATGACTAATACCAGTACAGCCTTTAAGCTTGTCCTCTCAAATGCCTATACTGCACTAACTGAAGATCTCTACGATAAATGAGTAATCTGCTTCCAGAAGAGACGTTAAGCATTAAATCAATCAGAAAAGTAATTTGCTGTCTCATGACATACATATTAATATTTTAGCACTGGAAATTGCCATCTATATAAATAATGATATACTAATGCAAATAACACTATCGCAGAAGGAATTAAAATTAATCGTACCTTGTGAAATTAAGTATGCAAGTCCTATTATTTAGTATGGATAATTAGTGAGCGAGTGAATCGCTCCAGGAACGGATAATTAGAAAAGTCTTGTAAACTGAAAATAGACTAATAAATTAAATAACAAAAATAGACTAATAAATTAAATAACAAAATTAAGCAGGGAAGCTTACCTTAAAAGAATGTTAGTCCACAGAAAGTTTGCATTAATATACTCCAATAGACGTAATTACACGAAACGGGCAAAAACACGATTGTAAAACTATCGTTCTCAGGTGAGTCAGATTCTGTCGACCAGCATGGTGTACGAACAGATGAAGATAACGAAAATTCAGATACGGAAAAATCAAAGTCCCCACGAAAGTACGCAAGGACCACAATGCAATGTATAAACATTGACAAACAGGTGGGGTCGATCCGATTGGCTGCAGTCTAACTAAGTACAACCCAAGGTGTTTGGCCCGTCGCCGGATCAATACGCGCCCTTTCATCCATTGCTTAAGTAGGCCTGCAAGTATCCAAGATGGTGGCTGGTTTGAATATTAATTATCGCATTGTTATTATCTATTTGGGCCGGCATCAATAACAGTTGTGACATTACCACCGAGACACAAAAGACAGGGAGTCCTTAATTACGAGCCGAGATCGATGCAGACGACAAAATGGCACTCGACTCATAACTTGCACAACTTGATCTGTTCGGTGTAGAATACTTTGACAACAGCTTTGCATGGTGTTACGGCATAAAGTCTGCTGAACAACAATGCAAAAGCCTGGGTCTATTCAGAAGCCGTTATACTCGATATGGTTAACGGGAAATATATAGTATGTGCACGTCGTTGGACTTCCGGTATTAGATCTATGAACTATACTGCTTATCGTAAATAGCATGTAAAAATGTTGACATAAAAATTTAAAAAATAAAATAAAATTGCGATAAAGTTTACACAAATTTATATTACAAATAATGATATAATATTATATATCAATCTCATGAATATGTAAAAAGTTTAACGTAAACATTTCAAAAAGTAAAATAATGTCAATAAAGTAAACACCAATTTATACTACAAATATTGATATAATTATATATCAATCTCATGAATATGCATATAAGTATAAAAAAAATGCTTAGACATGGATGCTATAAAAGACATATAGCCATGTGCCGTCAAGCATACCGTCTGTACATTGGTACGAGTCTACCATTCAAGCGCTCATGAAGTTGTTCAGCGCCATAAACTCTGCACCATGTTTGTCTTTTAGTGGTCTGCAGCTAAACGCACACAAGCGATTACCTGCCCCCTTTAGATGCGTTACTGTCTTTATGGCTTCATACTTTGAGGGTCATCTACTATGGTATTACCATATGTTAACACTGCTATTAATGGAAAGGCGGGTTCATACTCTACCAACATGCAAAACCCGCATCTTTTTCAGTTTGGCCCACACCCAAACTTGCTACATAAAGATTACCAGAAACTAGGCAAGTGTTAGAAATAAAAGTTTTTAAGGCAAAATATGTTTGAGGGCCTGCTGTCGGGATATTTATTGTCTCGTTGTTGCTAGATAAACTTTGGTACCTATGTTCGGCACAGAAATGTATGCCCCCACAAAAAAATGGTAAATAATAAACTTTGATAAGTATAGCAACAACTTTTCCTCCAAATATGCCCTCCAAACATTACCTCAGAATGTAAATAAATTCTAACAGGGACATCAAAATGACGGTTTCTAGGCAAGATTGATATTTATTCTGAAACAATACAAGACTAGTATCTGTAATTTCCATGGTAATACTTATAAAGTGCCTGTCTCATGTTACTGTAAATAAAAAATATCTCAACTTGGTTATGTATTATCTAGACGAAAGGCATTAAAATAATAATTATAGGTTTTGAAATGTAAAAAAAAATAATACGGGGTAGTGTAAAATAATAATAATTTTTAAAAAAATAAAGAAAGAATTTGAACATTCATGGTGTAGGACTATTTGGAAACAGTGTCGTTCCACCAAAATCCGTTTTCTTTACCTTCTCATAACTCCTAAAAGCCTAACTGAACCAGAGTATGAAATGAATTCATAATTATTGGTTTTGTAATAATAAAAGAAAATCAATAACAAAAAAGTCAACAATCACGGTGTTGAACTATTTGGAAGCAATGACTCTCCGCCCAAATCCGATTTCTTTACCTTCCACAACTCTCACCAGGTTCAATGAAGCCAGACCATGAAGTGATGAAGTGATGAAGACCGTGATCAATTATACTAATGAAATAATCCATACGTCACGCTTGCAATTAAATCACCATCAACATCCAGCGGTACGAAACAATCGGCAGCATTTCTTGCCTGGCAGTTCCTAATTCAACTGCTATTGATATTTTTCAATGTGAAATATCCCGCGATCCTCCACAATACCTCGACTCGGCCAGATTACCTGCGAATAGTGTAATTTTCTCCGCGGGTTTGTCTGGCAATTGTCGGGTGCTATTACTCCGCGTCAACATTATGCTATTATGCCTAAGCACGGATATCAAGAGTTAGGGTTGGATTATTTACGCTGCATAATCCCGTTCACCCCCATCCCCACCGATCTGACTCGCCATCGATCTCTCGCAGACGAAACCCGCTCTTCGATAGGGTCGTCAAAAGTTCCCCCGGTAGGTTTTTATATTCTCCCCGAGCTTGTGAAATGAATGCAAATTCGCCGTAATAGCCGTCGACCAATATTTAATGGATCAAAGTCTATCCGAGCATTTGGTGACGAGTGAGATCTATAGGACTGGGTTCCGTCTTAAGCGTCCAGTCGGAATACTAATGTCGACGGATTATCGTAAATATTCGTATGGTTGTCGGACAGCTTGGCCATCATTGCGATTCCTCTCACAACAAACTCCTTATGCCGTTATTGGCACAATACGAAAATTATTAATCTCGGGACTAGGCAAGAAGCAATAAAATATTTTTCTTATTTATATCTTCAAACTGATTATTTGCATAGGGCTCCCTTCTAAATTCACTATGCATTTTACTTGTTATCCATGCTATTTTTCTGATGCTAAGGGCTAATTTTGTTTTCTGCAGTATTTTCTTAGTCATTTGACAATGCATGTGAAAAATAGAGTCAAACCTAGCTTCTACCAGATGTTGTAGTTAAAATAGGCGGGAATAACTGTATGCAAAGTATGCATACATAAATTACACATAAACATTCCATACATCTTGAACTGCCATGCTGTGACCATCACCCAACAAGAGATTCGAACCCAGACTATTTGGTTACGTAGTTTAACATGCAACCACTCCCCACTGTCCCATCTCGCCCCAAGAAAAGATATATATACATATGAAAATGTCTGTCATCTTAAGGGATATTTTGGCAAGATCATGGTTGATGTAGGAGACACAATAACCCCAGAACAATCAACTCGGTGTAATCGGCATTCATCCGCATTCATCGCAGCAAATTCTCATCAAACCCAAGCTGACAAATTCCGTACAACACAGACCCTTAATGTCGACATTCAGAAAGTGAAAAGGTGATTACGTCGAAGATGGACTCACATGCAAGATAATATTGCATTATGCTTCTAAATACCTATGGCCCTTCATATTGAAGAACATGTGGAGGCATGTTACATGGGGGCTGGAGTGCTTCTATATTGGGGACAATCCCTGAATCGGGCGCCAATGTAGGGGTCAGGGAGTGTCGATTTCGTTGTCAATCATTCTTAATCAGGAATAGGGCATTAACTCTTGAGTAGATTGCAAATCTGCAGCAAATCATTGTCTTGCTTCTGACCTATGATCAACAGTTGACAGATGAAGCACACACGAGCGCATGCACACACATAAATACACACACACACACATGCACATCCGGTGATAGGAACTGAGACTTCAAGTACTAATCTGTATCAGTTATCATCCATTTGATTTCTGACATTCAAATTCACATTCCAGCACATAATAACATGCTAAAATGAATGCAAATTGAATTTGAATAAGTCTTGTGACAAAATCCTTAGGTTTTGTTTAAAAGAATTACCCCAAAATAATTACTATTACAAACATATCATACCCAATCGCTATGATATTTTGTGATTATGCTACGATTATCTTTTCATAAAATCTTTTCATAAGTCTATCCCTGATTATTTTTTCAATTTAATTTTTTTTTTAATTAATCTTTTTTATTTCCTATTTCCTATTTCCTTGTCTATGTAGTTAATACATAAAAAAAAAATGTCAATAGAAATATTGTTCAAACCATTATTAACAATGAAACACGGACACGAGACGACCATTGACAACTTTTGCCACTCGTTCCAGAGCGCAGGCATTGGGCCCGTTGGGCATGTAAATGGGTCCATGGTACACTTCTATTCTCCATTACCGTGCTAATGCAATGAGATTCCCCCACAAAGTGACTGAAGGAACCGGCTAGTAGGCAGAGATGCAATTTCCTATCTTCATCAAGAAGATGTTATCATTGCCCTCCTCCGACAGGCCACATGACAGCTTGTGACAAAGGATGTGACTGGCTCTTTGAAGTGGGCCTAGCAGGTCAATCCACCAATGACTGTCCTCTACGGCAGAGATAAACGAAGCAGAATAGTCGCCATTTCATTTGTCCCGATAAAATTAATAAAATTCATTTTCTGCATTTGTATGTTCTGATAGGGAGGAAAACTGAACCAATTTTCAATGCAAGTTGACAACACATTTCCAAAAATATCCTGCATTGGGGCCCAACTTTTGTGTCGTACAAGCCCTTACCATGTATATCTCATCAAATAGCTTTATGACGGAAATAGATCAATTCGATAACTGCGACTCGGACTGAAATAAATTTACGAAAAATACAATCGTGGCAATAACGGACAGTTCTCTTGATGGACAATTTAGCGTTTCTTTTTTCCCCGGTAATTCAGAAATAAATACGATTCTTGGAATAGCATGTCAATGCAACGATGCGAATACCTGGTTAGCCTAATTCTCCCAGGCTAACTCCAGCTTAAGAACCATCAGTTTCTACTCGCTAATTGGTGGCCATTTATCGACACGAGAATTTAATCCAGACTAGCTTATCTTAATTATGGGTAATTTGTACACTGCTCAGGAAATCAAACTTTGGCTTAATGTTGCAGTGCCCTGTCAGAATCTAGTCATAACTGGCCAGAGCCTAGTCGGAACTTAGTCGGAGCACGATAGTCTGCAATCACATAGCTGTGAATGTTCCACAAACACCGCTAGATTTTCAATTACTTGATAGTAAACGTCGTAATATTATAGCAAATAGTATACAGGATTTACTACTCAAATAATTCAATTATTAGATGTATTTTATTTTTTTCATTATTTTTTTATAAATGAAACTTATTTGATGCCATTTGTCCCTTGTCTTTGCATTTGTCCACATATTTCGGCATGGAAACGATAATGGTTTGTAAAATACGGCAAATCAAAATATCAACGCATAATAGGCAATGTCAATACAGGAATTGCAGGATGCTGATAAACAGGGTGTTTGCACGTGGCAAAATGCAACGGATAATCCTGAAGCAGTGGGCCGACAATGGTCATCTTAACGCCAAGTTCCTCGGCATGAGACTGTAATCCTGAGCATACAAGACGCTCACAAAGAACCACCTCAGCGGATTGGACTGGATTTAATTGGACTTAAAAAGACGGAATTTCACGGAAACCGCTGAGCATCGTGGAAACTGTGGAATTACATGCTTCTAGTGTTTTTAATATTTTCTTTGCCATGTCAAGGTCAAGGTTGTTCCGCCAATAGGAAGAGCTGAAGCATTGGGACACATCTGTTGCCGTAGTTCCATTATATGTCTATTTATTTTTAAAAGAAGAAAATTAACGCACCAGTCCAAATTAATGTGCAACCCCTGCCAATAACCAACTCCTGCTAACAAATAAAAGACAAAGTGTTGACTTCAGAAATATCACCCTACCATTACCAGCTACAACCTCCACAGAAATTCACAACTTTTCAAGGAAATGATGCATCTAGAAAACAACCACGAAAAAACTAAATATTGGAAATTTACCATTCCACAGTGAGTGAGTGAATATGGAGTTTAACGTCGCTGCGGGAATCTTTCACCCATTTGCGACGAACCATTCCACAGAAATCTCACCATATTTAAAACATATTGGCCATCTACCATTCCACAGAAATCTCACCATAATCAAGACTATTGGAAATTTACCATTCCACAGAAATCTCAATCACCAAACTATCGTTAATCTAACATAACATTTCACAAACAAGTTCTTTCCGAAGACCATGATGCTCCATACGCAGCCATTCCTTATCTCCCCCATATGAAGATGAAGCTGTACATATACGTCTATATGATGAGCTGTGTCTGTACACAAACACAAGTGTTTCCAATCTATGTAACATCGTAGATCTAGCCGGTATGTTCTCCGGTCTCTTGTGTTCTCAAGACGTCATCCAGAATGAACCTCTACTGCCCAGCAGATGGTGGGAAGACCTATATATACATCCGCGCGCATACGTACGCACCGGCGATATACCTACCTAGTTCTGGTTATGTTCTGGTTCATTTCTTCAGGGGAAAACCAGCATGGCTTACCTCGGCAATAAACTGTACATGGTGTACGATGTTTGGACTGTGCGTTAAGATGCTGTGCTAAATTGTACATGGTGTACGTTGTTTGGATTGTGTATTGGATGCTGTGCTAAATTTTACATGGTGTACGTTGTTTGGACTGTGGTTTAGATGCTATGCTAAATTGTACATGTATACATTATTTGTACCTTGGACAGGCCAGAATGTGGTGCTAAATTGTACATGGTGTACGTTGTTTGGACTGTGAATGGACGCGAACTAATTTTCACAGCAGGTCTGTTTTTCTTGGGAGAGGAGAAGAAATGAATTACGAGAACATTGGTATTTCCAGTAGGGGCAGCACCCATAGAGCAGTATGGCGTGACTTCTGACCAATCACGAGTCAGAAAACTTACAAGTAAATTTTCAGATAGGAATTTTGAGAATACGGAGCAAACATTGTATGAATTTTGGATGGGAATAATTCAGTGAGTGATTATGGAGTTTAACGTCGCTATGGGAATCTTTAACCCATTTGCGACGAGGAATAATTCAGCATACATTAATTAATTTATTATCTTAAAAATGCAAGTTACTCCAACAAGTATTCACCTTGCACTCAATATCGGTCAAGATTGATTAATAAAAGTAAAGTTCTTTCATAAATATTCAAAGTTTTCTCTTAGCACAGCTAACATCAAATGCAAGAGAATGTCTAAGTGTGTACAATATTCCACTGTGAGTGGTTAAATAGAAACATAAAGTTGAAAAGCATGAGTTATGTCTAAGGAACTATTGTCGTATCGACACCTTTGCAGAAGTGAAAGAGATCTTTAAAGCAGAAAAGAAATGTGTACTAGGAGATTCTAATTAACAATGAAGTTTTTTGAAAGTTTAGAAAAAAACACCTGAAAGAAACCAGCTGGTATTGCCAGTTTAAACTTTTCAATTGTTCAGCAACAACATCAGCAATATAGCGTAAGTAACCACGGCAACGCAAACTGAACAATCATTGCCACTTCCCAAAGTGTAATCAAAGAGTAACGAGACGTGAAAGTTGAACCGGCATTGCTTACACAGAAATGTGTTCGCAATTTGTCTTCTTTTCCAAATGCATGTATTCAACAATACATCCAATACCCTTCTCAATTTGGGTAAATATACTATGTGTCTGTAGAAAAAAATTATTATTCGACAATATCGACTACTTTACTAAAAAAATGTGAAAACAATATCGACTACTTTGAACAAAAATGCGAAAAATATTAAAATGTTACGAGATTCACTCACCAGAATGGTCTAGCGTCACTATTCACGATCGTCTGGGTTCTGGTGCTGTAGCATACCTGTAACAAACAACGTATTGACGTTAGCGTTATATAGTTAAGACAACATTATCGTACAGCAACTTCAACGTGTTTAGCAGAATATCATGGTCGTAATATTAGTCTAGGAACACACATGCAACCCCGACAGGGCCCCGGGTCCTTATCCCGGCTATACACTTCATCTCCCATCTGAACAAACACAATCAAACTTACTTCGGTGGCCGTAAAACTGAACACTTTTAATGTCGACATTTAAAGAGATGTTCCTTATCTCCCCGCATGATTCAATGACAACTGGCATTCGGGATGCGGTGATTCCTCCCTCGCAAACGTGAGTCTCGAGGTAAATCAAAGCGGAGGGGGGAAAGGGGATCTATTCTCGAGTCGCTTACGGCAGCCCGCGTAGAAATGGCAGCTTATGCAGCTGCATCGAGGTGTGCAAACACGTGCGAGGTGCACACATACACGAGAGGTGCGCGGTTTCCGTGGCACCGAGGCAGACCAGAGGGCACAGGTCTCTAGGCGATTCCAGAGGATGTGCAACAATTACTTTAGCGAGCATTGATTTACTAGGGCTGTCGTTCGACTCACTGATTCACACATTTGGGCTGCTCTACGGTTATTATAAATATCGGTATTGCAAGGACGGATGGAAATTGGCGTTGTTGTTCTTGTTGTGACTGCATATAGGGGTGTTGTTATGTTGTTACAGGTAGTAATATTTGTGGCAGTGATGGTGTTGTGCTGTTACTGCTGTTTGTTGAGTAGTTTGTTTGGTGTTGGTGTTGTTAGTGTTGTTGTTAGCGTTGGTGCTGTTGGTTGTCGTGATGGAAATGCGAATGTTAACCTACTAGAGTCTGAAACACTAGCTTGGGTTGTATATTCCAAATGAAAAAGAATAAGAAGAAAATTATAAGCAGACCTATCTATTGACCAGGGTATCGTTTCTCGAAGCTCTCTTAGCCGCTAAGGGACCATAGCA
>JAUTBZ010056996.1:0-18140 GCA_032361785.1 Lepetodrilus galriftensis
GTTGACTGTACACGACAGAAATGGGAGTCGCTTAGTGCAACTTCCGTTTTGGTGTGTACAGGGGTTCCCTACGGTGTAATTAGTGCGATTTGAAACTGTCCTACACATAGTATTACGTCGTCGTCGTCGTAATAGTAGTAGTAGTAGTAGTAGTAGTAGTAGTAGTAGTAGTAGTAGTAGTAGTAGTAGTAGCAGACTAGACTAGTGCATAAGTTATATGTCGTTAATATCATTATACCCTAGACGGGACGATACTTTCCCTAGACGGCTGTAATTATATTGTTAATAAACGTAGTTTTATTTGATATATTGTAGAATAATCTGAAGAATAATTTTGAATACAAATATAACTCTATGAAATTCACACTACATCCTATACAAGTTAATACTAGTATATGTTAAATTCCATCTCCCCCAGGCAAGGGTACAATTCCGATATCGAGTTAGGTCACGTGGACTAGGCAAGATGGTTCAATTCCAGTATAGTCATATAATATCAACTAGGGTTGTTTCAATTGCCATTTCATATACAATTATACCTGATTAAGAAGAAGAAGAATGCTTGTATGAATTGCCAATAGGAAAGACAATATACGTTGGTCCACCTGTCCATGTTTACCATGTCAAAGTCCACATACAGAGCCCCGCAGACAGTTAACACTGCACTGACCACTGTCCATAACACATAGAAACCCCATTTAACATGAATAAACTGACCGCGTTCGCTAGACCATCCATAACAGCTTTAATAACCAAAACCCGTCCTCAAGTTCTTTCAAATACATTGTATTGTGTTCATATTGTCGGCTTTCATTCACAGACAAAATAGCTCGATTTGAATTGACAGTTACTGTACTCTATCAGCTAGTGATTATTTGAATGTGGGGACATGAACCAATACTATTTAATGGTTATGTTAACGATATTGCCTATCATATGAAAACATACAGTGCATAATATGACGCAATAACCGTTGGAACAGTACAGTAGCCTACTCGTAACAATTTACAGTACTCGTAACAACATTTCACAAATATGTTTATAAATTTCTAGCAGGAAAGTATTGTTTCATTGTTATTATAGGAATCGTCTATACATTGTCAATGAAACGGACTAACGAAATGTGTGCTAATATATCGGTGTTTTCATTGTTAAAACTAATATAATCATGTTATTTTAGGAATAGTATTCATAAAATGTAAATATCGTCAATCTTTCGTTGTTAGTTTTCATATTCTTCGTTATGAATGTAAGATTTGAATTTGTAATTGATACAACCAGAGATAATGAGATACCAATTCAAAATAATAAATACGATCTAAATCAATAGTGTGGAGTTCTAATTAGAATGGTTACTATTATTTATATTCTAAAGAAATCTATTTCGGGTCGGGTTGTAGCAACATGTAATGGTAGAACGTTGGACTTCGGAGTCAAAGCCCGTGGTTCAAATCTTGTATTTATAAGCGGCCCAACATCTATGATAATGTTCGCGTAAGTTATCTCACCTGACTTTGAATAATTATACTAAAATATTATACCATCTGGATGGTATAATATTTTAGTATAATTATTCAAAGTCATGTGAGGTAACTTACTATATAGATAAATTGTATAATATTTTGTTATAATTACACTAGCAATACAGTTATCATCCTTGGTAGTCAGTATCAGCCAATGCTCGCAGGTTTACTGGAACATTCAGCGCTACGGATGTTGCAGGTTTCTGTCGTGCCCTAAACTGCCAAGCCTTGATATTAGTGAAATAATCTTGAAATCGGCTCTAAACCATGATAAAACAACTGTTTCCATCTTAAATGTATACTACGTATACAATATTTAGTATGGAATACATACTACATAGCTGTTAAAATAAATGATGAAACCAGCAGTTATTTGTGTATTGCTGTAGTCGGGTGAGTTTCTAACGTATATTTATCAACCAAGATAGTGTATTTGATATTTAAAACGTTCGGTTTTTCTTTTATGTGGTTTCTGTGAAACCATTTATCCGTTACTTTAGTCACGTGTCTTGGAAATGTGTTTAGAAAAGAGGATTATCGTAAACGTGTTTTCTTCAATTATTTATTACGAGTTTCCGGAAACATTGGTTGCTTCGTTTACTAAATAGAGTGTCCAGGGTGTCGTGTTGCTTGTCATGGCTGTGATTTAGAGGAACCGTGGTATTTGAACACAATCGGCAGGTCCTTGTTTGCAAATAATTTGTCAAACCACAGTCGCCCGTATGACGATGTTGAAATGTGTACTATATTTCAATTGGATCTGTCTGATTGAAGTTGTTTACAGATAAAATCAATTAACGTGACACGAAACTCTAGGAAATGATTCGTGAGGTCAAATGTCAGGACAAAGATATTTTGACCTCCAAGATGGGCGTCCCCGAGAGCGGGTGCTGTCCCCGAGTGCCCCCCTCTTCACCGCCGTGACGACGCGTGGGGGTCGATGTGTTCGAAAACGCGCCGTCTTTCTTCATCAACAGGAAAATAAAGTTTTTGTAAATTAATCATATTATTCAACGACGGTCGAGAACCCCTTGTGACCGCAGCAAGAACTTGGTATTCACCGTGGCTGTAGAATGGGACTTGAGATTCAAGTTTTCAATATTTTACTTTGGCCTTTGTGGACCTTTGAAAGGACAAACGGACCAAGGGTCACGACACCACCTGTTCTTGCAACAAATGATCCATTAAGTTTTCATCACAAAAATTAACTCTAACCTCGGTTTGAAAGGTTTCGTAAAACATCGCTGCGTACCACTCCCAAGACAAAGGCCTCGCTACGTGAAAGGGTATAAGACACAATGTGCTAAAATATGAAGTATTATCGCCTCAGTGGTCACGTGGCTGAATGTAGGGCTAGAGGAGTGACAGCGCGTGACCCTTCGCGTGGCACGAGACCCCTTTGGAGGCGTGACAGATTCGGGGATAAAAGATCTACCTTTTCTCCCGATCCACCCATACGGGTGTCGAGTTCCAATTATAGTTCCTACCGCTGGACACTGACTGCACATACCCAGTACCCCGACACAGACCAGAGTCCCTGCTATTGTTCTCGACGGCCCCTTCATCCGGGTCCCTCGCGTTCTCGGACCTTCGTCGACTCGATTATTATAATAACTTCATAACCACAGGGTTCTTGTAAGGGGTGCTACGTATCAGGAATCTATGAGAGCCGATATAAAATTTGCCTTGTTCCGCTTGGCGACGTGGGAGTAATTGAAGCAGCCCCTTTTAGAAGCGTGGCCCCTGCTGGACAAAGGGTCAGCTGGCATGAACCCACAAAGGGTCCCTGGTGACCACGCGCTTCACAATGGCGGAACACGGACGCGTGGCTGGGGGTTAGGTGGGGAGAATGGGTAGTGTCGGCGCCAGGGGTAGGGGAGATTTAGAGCTTTGAACCAAATTGGTAACCTAAACCATCAAACCTGAGTCCACACTTCTACCATTTTTATGGCTTTTCGCGGACAGTGGATTCGGATGGTTTGTTTGTTTGGAGTCCACAGAAGGTGTGGATGTGTTATAAATAAAATATGAAAAGGCTAAACAAGCAACGTTTGAATTACAATTTTAGAATATTCAAACAGAACAAGTTGCATGGTTTTAACAGGTAGTCAAGCGATATCGATCTCGGCTATTATATTTCAGTTGCTATCTGATTTCCGCAAACTGGGGGCGTTGTTTTGCTATACTAGACAGGAAATGTGAGGATGCGACATCTCGTTTGTGTTACTAAATGAAGATTTCCGTCATTGGATCCAACATACCTAAACCTTACTTATAATAAGTTGCAATATTTCAGCGAGGAAAATATTCTGCTATCGTGAGCTCGAACGATCCCAGCTTTTCCCCGAAGGTGCGGGCGGGCGTAATTAAGGGCATAGTGGGTTCACAGAAACAAGCCTGGCCTTTGAGGCTGACGAATAATTGTGAACCGCTGCACGACAGTTATGCAGGTACGAGAACGCAGGTAGGAGCTGACGACTGTGCAATTACCAAAGACAAGGCTGTTCCTTTGATGCCGCCCAGGCACCTCTACCGGTGTGATTCCGTGAGTCCACAGACCCCGAGTTCTGCATTAGTCATGTTGCCAGTGCTGAAGCGACTTGCAATCTCCACCTTGGCAGAGTCACGTCTGCTTCTTACAAATAAATGCGAGCAGACGACCAAACCGGCGGTGCGCAGCCTTACACGCCACACGTCTCTTTCATGTGTTTGGGATCGATAGCGACACGAGGCCGGCTTCCTCCAACCCCTCTCCACTGGGCCAACAACTCTTCTCGGGGCTTCACGGGGCAGAACGAGAACTCCGACGTGACTGATTTATGTTGGTTATGTGGACAGAAGACTGTCGCAATAATTCTCATCAGTTTCACAATGAACGCGCTTAAAATGATATCTGAGATTGATGTGTTGTCCGTGGCCGGATTTCTCTCGTATTTATCACTATCTTGAGTTATCCGGCACGAGCTATTCCACAAACTATTGACTAACAAAAGTTAACCTAATCACTAATCCAAACATATACTTCAGTTCAAGTACAACTTGTTGTCATGTTTTTCATGCTGCGTTTTAATGTAACCCATATCCATTGCGTAATTAAATATTCATCGTCGCGTATGGTATTGGTGAAAGATTCCCGGTGTGACGAAAAACAATAATTCAACCAACCACTCACTCACTCTATTATATATTGCAATTAATCCACATTCTATTTTTAAATGTGTTATCCTAAGTGTAGGCCTATTTTGACTATGTTACTACACATTGGTCATTGCTCTGCATTGTAAATTATTAACAAGTGTTATCCAAGACACGTTATACCAATTTCATGGGGAGTAGGTATTTTGTTTGTCCACCGTATGTTCTATAGATTACACTCGCTACATTATTACGTACTGAAATATTCACAAGCAGATATTGGATATATATATCTCGTATAGAAAAATCCTAAATTTATTTGTAAATAGTAACCATACTTTATTCAAAAGAAAATGAATGATGATTGGTAATATTATATATGTGTGCGTGTGTTCGCGTGCGTGTTTATATTTCTATATATGACATTATACGTCGCTTATTGTAGTTTCTTGTATGGACTCTATTTAATTGAAAACAGTACATGTGATAGTAACACATGGTAACACATTGAGGTCGTCAGTAACAAAAGAAATGTCCATATCATACAGGTATCCCATGCACGTCTGGAGGTAACCAGTATTCCTCACACGTGTTGTGCTCTCGTCCGCGTGCCCCTGTATCCATTGTTTAGACGAGAACCTGAGCATGCGCACTGTCTGTGATAAATATGTATATACTTAATATTTCGAGTCAGGCAGGCCATGTTTTGAATATACACAGTAGGGCCATCAATCAATATATGGGTGGTGTAGGTAAATACGGGCCTACATCCAAATCGGCGCTTAATTGAACGAGTACTAAACTCTACTCCAATGCTAACGTAAACTGGTGGGAAATACCTAGTGTCCTATTGCCCACGTATGTAGACCAATACAGGAATATCTATGTACTTTAGACGTGAAGGAACTAATTTGTCTGAATACGAGCGTCCCCCCACTGTATTCATTAGTCATAGAGAAGCATTAACACATGTGAAGGCCCTCTTGGTGTACATAATTATTATGGCATTTGATATTGTCCAGTGCGCTGTATTAATATGCAGTTATCTTGTTTAAATATATATATATATACACACACACACGTGCGTGCAGTATTTTGTCAGATAAAGAAAGGGCAATGAACGATTGTTTAATAATTTAGAGTAATTAATATATAGATATCATTCCATGGCATTCTTTTTTTTTTATATTAAAAGGACTTTAGCGTGGTCTTTCCTTAAACTGAAATTATCGAAACTGGCGCATTTTTCATCTCTACGCACACTGTTACTGAAACCAGTGAACCATGCGCTCTTCATTTAATACAGATTTCACATGTTACCCAATTGACTGGTTTGAATTTTAACGCGTTTAGACGCATACAACGTGCACAATGGCGACCGCTTTAACACGCCACTTATCTGTGAGTAACTGCATAAGGTCAGTAGAGTCGCCTAACTATATAATTGTTGCAATCACGACAGACCGGTCTTTATGTTAATCGTAGAAGCAGCTTACTGGTAAAATTACCTCCCTCTTACCCCACCGACAATCATATACAGTGTGCGCGGAGCCTGGGAGTCGTCAGACAGCGGAATGACGTGAAGCGTGCGTGCATGTGCAGCGTCTTCTATGTGCAACGGAACGTCTTCTATGTGCAACGTAACGTCTTCTATATGCAACGGAACGTCTTCTATGTGCAACGTAACGTCTTCTATATGCAACGGAACGTCTTCTATGTGCAACGGAACGTCTTCTATGTGCAACGGAACGTCTTCTATGTGCAACGCAACATCTTCTATGTGCAACGCAACGTCTTATATGTGCAACGGAACGTCTAATATGTGCAACGCAACATCTTCTATGTGCAACGCAACGTCTTCTATGTGCAACGTCTTCTCTATTGACATTTTCTTCTCCGTGTTCGGCTTCATCTACTGTAGTTAGAACACAGAGAATAGTTTCTGTGTTTAGGTTTCTCTTTAAATATACAGTTAAATTGAAATCAAAGTTCGTTTCCGCTAAAAAGTGCTATATAACTCTCTAAGTTGTAAGGTTCTGTCTAATACAAATAATACGTGTTCATGATCGAAGGTGTTACGTGTTGCTCAAGTAAAATGAGATGTAGTCCGAATAATAATGATTCGCTATCGCACGCGCCCACACGGAAACACATACACACACATGCGCGTGTGCACACATACACACATGTAGTATTGTCCATTAATAATAATAATAATAATAATAATAATAATAATAACAATACTATTAAGGCCACTTATTATTCGCCATATTCACGATGAAAAGCATGCCATGCCGGACGCTCTACATAATTATTACGCATATCAATAGATCAGTGTGTATTCATTTCACTTTTTAACTCCACGGGGAGTATACAACCCAAGCTGTCATTTCAGGTGCTACAAGGATAACGTTCACAATTCCATCGTAAAATCTACTCCGCGAATCTATGCCGCGAATTTCTCCAATAATATTTTCAGTAATACTTTGCGCCTTCATTATTGAACATTCACTGACATTAAACACGAATCCCCTGTTGCGCTAATTCTCTGTGAAATGATTCACATAACGCCCATGAAAACTGTCAGGAACATCGAAAGTTAATTGTCGACTTCAAAGAGCAGGTAGCACGTCTATAGCTCTCCGTTGCTTCGTTACAATGAGTAAATACAAACAATTCTAGTAGTTTGAACCTTTTTATGCCCGTTTTTCACACTAGTCTTAATGCTAACACAATGTATTTGCTACTAGGTCATTTTGCGTCAATATATAGATATTATATATTTAACTGAATTACCCCCTTGTTCCTCTTACAACAGGTGATCAATAGTATGGCGTATTACTAGTACATTTACTTATAAAAGGTATTGCAATGAATACACGGTTTGGAAGCAAACATATGGAACGGTGCTTGCACCCCTGGTTGGTTGTCCTGGAGACGGTGCCGCCATTATGGAGGTCTAGTTTGGGTGATGACGCTCCTCTCTTGATGACTCTCCCCCTGTGGCCGAGTGCCAGAGTGGCCCCGTTCTCCTTCCTCACCGCTCCAAGACCTGACTCTGCCTCGCATCAGAGGAGTTGCCTATCGATTATTTCCCAACTTTGTAGTGAAACACTGTTGCTGCACCCCATCCCCTGTGATATCTCACTCTTCAACCCTGGTCGATACAGCCGTCACACATCCCCACCTCGCAGAAACAGGAATTGTTCCTGTTTGAAAATAATGTATTCCCCTCTTCCTGATGCCCACCCCGTCATACCACCCACCCCCGCAACGCCAGACCATCCACCCGTGCTAGCATAGGTAGTTAAATAGTTTCTGTGTATGCGGCATTTAAATTATTTGGCAATTCATGCTATTTAAACCATAAAGGCACGGAGTTTGTGAAACCCTTGAAGCACGTCTTACCCCTAAATGATTCATGTTGATTGACAAAGAACGAACACAAGAGTCCAGCATAGCGAGTCAGTGCCTGTTATTACGGGCAAGTTTTCCATTTTCTATTGTTCCTCTCCATACAAAGAGTGTATACACCCTCACGCGGAACATATGCAGGAGGACCGAGAAAGTCATTCCCAACTAACTGTGGCGCGTGCCAGTCGCGCGCAATCAATAACCGGGAGCCCATGCGACCCCCCGGGGCACCCATTGACAGCCCAACAACATTAATCCATAAAGAGAGAGTGTTCAGCCCTTACCCCATGTCTGTTCCCCTCGTAGTTAAACCATCCCTCTTGTCACTTCTAATGGTCGTGTTATTAGCCCCGACCACGCATGCTCAGAACTAGGGACCGGGTACCCCCGACTTGAGAATATTTGGATAATTGCTTCCCCCTACTCTTGGACTCGGGAACACACCAACCCCCGACAGCGGAGTCAGCAGAACCACTAAGAACCGTCGGCAGTCGTTAGCAGGAGGGGAGCAGATACGTAGTGCATGAAAGGAATAAGTTTTAGTAGTCTCCATGTGTGAGTAGAGTAGAGGCAAGTGCCTGGACGACAGAAAGTAATTAAGTCGGTGACTGCGACAATTACCTACACTGAGTGGTGGAGTTAGTATCAGCCCGACCTGTGACGAGCGGTGCCGCACCACTGCCACCCACTTCAAGATGTCCAAAAAGTCCACCAGACAGAACAAGGCCAAGCAGGAGGTAGATATAGTTTATTTGTTGCTGTGTTTGTCAAGCAGTTCTCCTCCTCCGTTCCCACTCCCCGATTTCCCGTTATCCACAATTAGCACCTCTCGTGCAGCGCTGAACGTACCGCGCGGCCTGTTGGCATTATTGGGAAAAGGGTTGCCAGTCAAAATGGCGGATGGGGCCGCGAAGTAAACCTCCTGTGCCAAATCGGATTGAGTGACTGCGGGGAAAAGCTGCTCAGATAGTCTTTGTATCAAGGTAAACGGGGGCTGGTTCGATTTTGAGATTGGCCAGCGCGTGTGGAGAGAATTACCTCCCAGATAAAATTAATCGAAGCCGAGCGGCGTCAGCCCGCGGTAGAGGTGAGACAGAGGTGCGCTGGCAGTTCCACAGTTGATCTCCGCTACCTGGCTGCAGCTTCATCGCTGTCTCCGTCTCGCTACCTGTCTCACCTGTACTCAACATCGTCGCTACAAATACACAACACACAGGTATGTCGATAAACCCTCACTACTGTCTACTCATGATCCCTTGTCAGTTAGGTGATATTTCTTACAAACTTTATGTACCTGTTTCTACGAAGGTATTTTGTGCCTTTGATGTTTTCGCGAGTTTTGGGTTCTATGTTATGTCAAAGCTGAAAATCGGATTTGATACGGTCGTGGGATCGTCCACGACAGTAGTACGGCACAGATAGATTACAACAGAGGTTTAGAGGACCAGCTAAGCCCCGTTAGGGGGAGAGAATGCGCTTGTTTCTATCACAGGCTAAATAAGTGAATCACGTATGTTGGATGCGGGCATGACAAAAGCTTCACCAGATCGATAAGGCGAGCCTCCATCGGCCCTTCGTGTTTGCAGTCGGACAAAAACTCGTCCTATGTGGCACGCGCCACAGCTGTTGCCCTGTGCCGAAATTAGTCGAGGTGCCCCCCTCTGCCCCTCCCCCCGACCACTGCCCGTCCCCTGCATTGTCAACAGCTGAAGGGAGTCGGTCGATGGTCAGGGTCCGTCGGTCGGCCGGTCGAAGCTTTAATTGTGCGCCGTGGACGAGGCAACGAAGGAGTGACTGTGTGCTGATAAACTGCCGTGTGGGGGCACATGGACAAACGCAACATCGGCACTCAGTCTACATTCAGCACGCATCGGAACAGCCGCTACCTCTCTCTCACAGCAGCTGAATCCATCGCGATATCGATGTTCACTCTCTGTGCTCCGATTGTGTTGGATCACTTCGATTGTATTGCATTGGTCTAGGTAAGTTAGTTTGACAGGTGTTATACACATAAACATATCCAGCCTAGCCATGTCAGTACACCCATGCGTGTTCAGCTTTTTAATAAGAAAAAAACTGGCACACTCAGTTTTAACGTAGGCTGACGACGTGGTGCACGTTTAGTGACTGGTCTATATCGGTACATCGAAGCACTGTAGTCCCATGTCCCATATCATATGTGTTGCCTCACAGTGGTGTATCCTGTGACACCGCGTGCATACTTAATGAGCAGTAGCTGGGATCAAACATTGCTTCAGGTATGAATAACCCTACATCTCATGTTTCCAATATTGACTGTAAATTGAGTGTATTCGTGGATATACCACACGAAGCCTGAATAATAGAGGGGCTTTCTACATACTTGTACTTCAAAATTAGGCAGGTGTATTTGAAGATCACTGCCATTGTATGTATATTAGCTATGTTGGGATAAAGCTGAAAACTAAGTATATACATGTATAGTGTACATCGTACATACATGATATCCAAATTATATTGTTTACATGATACATAGACAATTCGGTCGATATTATTTATGTTTATTGAGAATTAACTCACTATTTAAAACATTTAACCCAGTAGTAGTATGCGTGCAGTAGTGATAGTATTATTACTATTATAATAATAATAATTATTATTATTATTATTAGTAGTAGTAGTAGTGGTAGTAGTAGTAGTAGTAGTATTTTAAACATGTACAGTCGTATGCGTGCAGTAGTGACAGTATAATAATAATAATAATAATAATAATAATAATAATAATAATTAGTAGTAGTAGTAGTAGTAGGAGTAGTAGTAGTAGCTGCAGCAGAACTGTTAAAAACAGTAGTAAGTATTGGTAGTACTAGTAGTCATGAGAAGAATGAAGATACAGTAGTTAGAAGTTGAACATTTTATTTTGTTTTAATTGTTATCTACATAATTATTTCCAAAAGGCAAGGGTCTACTGTACATTATCTTATTAATATTATCACATAAACTAATTGACTAAATTTAGCAACTTGGTGGTATTATTCAAATCATCAGAACAAAAACATCTTTGTCGCAAACAAAGTAATTAAGACGGTAGTGGCAATTACGGGTCGATGGTGCACTGAAAAAGACACGGCCACGTTGTGAATGTAACAATCCCGGAGTCGACGACGTGCCTGTGTAGTTCCTGGAACAATCGTCCCCCGACTGTCGCCGTCCCAGGAGGGGTGAACAGGTGGGAAGTTGACGTCGTCGCACAAAGCGGCCGCGCCACGGTGCTGTTCCGGCATTGTTCTCACGTCACGGACGTTCGTGACCAGATGGGACAGAGCCCGTGCATACGTATTTCTAAGTCTTATGACCGGCGACCGTCAAGACCTAGCGCCCTGCTTCCACGACACAGGTGCTGCTATGCTGTCCCGTGACGATACTAGCTTAGCAGTGTCCATAGGTGGCCAGATAATGCGGAATATTGGGCCATAATCCGTTTGCTAAGACTCAGACATGGAGCGCTTCTTTCTCCTTATTCTTTAATGCTAGTTGCAGAATTTCTGTGAATGACAAGTGAAACTGCTATTTGTAGCACATCTTTAAGAAATAGCCATAGGTTTGTATTTGATTGGTCAACAGACTATTTATTGATTAATTGATTTATAAATAATACAGCAACAAACAAATACAATAATTTTATTAGTTAAAATGAATAATAATAAATCACTTGATTCCTTATAACTTAATTAACCAGTTGCAAGGAATAAATTATCGACACTTTTCGAGCATTGGCATTGCGTACAGTGGAATGAATCTGTAATGTTCCATCGGTTTTTCTGTACGATTGATTGCTGCAATCTTAGCTGAAACACATGCTTATCCTGGTGATATCAGACCCAATCTTTCTGAAGCCCTCCTCGCTATGACACACCTGACTCGTATGACTTAATACATTCACAGTGGCAGCAGGACTTTAAAGGTTATCTGCTGCACTCGTGTTAGTATTGATTGTCCTCCACGAGGGGCTGATTAGTCCACTACCAAGCTAAGTCTTCTTTAATGCTATTTAGTTTCCCCCAAGTCCTGGTCCATATTGTCTCTCAGATAGCAGAAATCCTGCGTTCCCTCCTCGCGCTCCGCTAACGCTCCGTTAATTTAGCCGTGGTATTGATTTTTCCTGCCTGCCTTACCTGTGCGCTGATGACTGAGGGTGATTGGGGGGACTGGAGGGACGGGAAGTCCTCGAAGGGGATGTCACAGGTGCGCGGAGAGGACACTCGATGGCGAGGACTCAGAACACGCCGCCATCTTGGTTCTGATATCAGAATGGGAACGTTTATTAGTCTAAGGGCATGAACACGGCCAAAATGGGCAACAACAGCTCTATCTTTAGGTTCGAAAGTATCTTTAGATTCGAAAGTTAAAAGATGTCTCAGAATTGAATACCCGTAGTTATGGAGAGAGAACAAATAAAGAACTATTCGTATTAAATCGGCCATTCTAAAAATAATAGAAATAAACTGGTTTATGATTGGTTAAAATACATGTGTTTCTCACTTCATCTTGATGAGGCAAGACATATACTATTGAAGATCATCTTGGAACATCCTGCTACATGCAGCTCTGAAGTGAACTCAAGCCAGTAGCTAATGGTTTGCATGAGATGGTCTGAGATGTTTTGTCCATTAAACCCGTATAGGAATTCCCTATCGATTCATGAATACCTACTAGTATTGTGGCTATGTTGATGTATATATCATATAGATCTATTGTGTTTTTAGATATCATCCTGCCAGAAGGCGGTATGGTCTACTTGCCTAAATATTTAGTGGTTGAATTTGCAAAGTTTTGCTATGGAGGCAAAACACAGAACTTACATAGTCAGATTCGTGAAACAGTACACTACACACAAACACACACACACACACACACACACACACACACACACACACACACACACACACACAGTCACACACACACACACACACACACACACACACACACACATACAGACATACACACAGTGACGCACACACACACACACACACACGCACGTATAGGGATATTAGATTAGTACATGTAACCTACACTAGACTCGCCCATACACAATACTCACCATAAGAGGGAAATAACAGCTTGTGAACACAATCGTAATTCCAATGAGTAACACAAGCATCTGGATCTCCGCAAATCTCTTGCTTTTGCTCTTGAACCTCCTGGTATTCCCATCCGACGAATTGAGTACTCCTGATTTTAATCTAATATGAATAAGAGTGTATATCACCGTGATATTGCAGCTACCCGTGATAAATATGGTGATTAGCGACGTCGTAGCGTACGTGTAACTAAAGGCAATGTCCATTGGCCTCTTACTAGTGTAGTTGAAGAAGCACCAGGTTCCCGGGTACTGAGGCACATTGCTTCCAAATCCCGCCAGCGGAAGTGCACCGATTAAAGCTGAAAGAACCCACGATCCTATGAGCGTAATTTTGGCGTACGTAGCGGTAAGTCTCGTGTGATAGAGGTAAGGATGTCGCACACATATGTACCTTTCAATGGCCATGGACGTTACGATGAACAACGTCGTAAAACTGGCAAATATCATCATGAAGGAGAAATACTGGCAGAGGGCTCTACCGCCTACCCACCGGAAGTCGTTGAGGTATACCGATATCACCACGGGAGATAGTGCCACCGTTCCGAATATATCTGTGATCGCTAAACCGGCGACCAGCTTGTAAAACAAAGTCCTTCTTTGTTCTCGGGCAGATCTCGCCAGCACGAAGAGCGCGAGAAGATTTCCGAAGACGCCGACGGCGAACATAACGCTGGCGACCATGACGGTGTGGTTCTTCTTGGAGGGGTCCACGAGGACGCTGCCGAAGGTGATGTTGGCGTCGGTACCGTCGGTGCCGTTCAGGTAGAGGTGTTCCTCCTGCGGCATGGTGTATTGTTGAGACGTCATGTTGATTCGGTCAAGAGAACGACCATCGTATTCCTCGCCAGCGATAACCAGCTGACAACGTCACATTGAAAAACGTAAATCCCATTTTACCTGCAAAACGTACCATTACATCCGTAGAGCTAATACAGACTCGGTCAGCAACTCTACACGTGATCACTGCGGATATTTAACACTATATTAAACACAAATAATCTCTCCTTTACATTGAATCCGAGATAGTGTCAAACTCGGAAGAGGACTTGCCCTTCTTTGCCATCACAGCCTTGCACTGGTTTCACTCAGAACGTATAGATTCCCGTGTGTTCCTGCCAGACAAACTGTATTTGTTGTACACCAGTTGCGCTCAGGTTCCCCCCGGACACGTGGACACCGTCGAGCAGCAATCGATGTCCGTTAGCACTCGTAGGAAATTATCAATCTGAAATCAGACACGCATTGGTTCACAAATACAACAAATGAATTCTAATGTTCTAGCACAGGGAACCCTTTTCATGAATACACAAAAGCGTTCTCGAATCTACCGGTATCTATCTATCTCGCGGGGCCTTGTCTCGCCGATAGCCACAATCTGAGCGTCATGGTCTCTCTAACAGGATACGAGATCATCCTGAACCCTTTTCATGCAGACACTGCTCTCGCATCTATCGGTATCTATCTGTCTCGCGGGTCTCTATCCCGCCGATAGTCACAGGAGCGTCATGGTCTCTCTAAGAGGATACGAGAGATTCGTGAAACGACACCCTTACTTGACTACTGACCAATTATATATCTGTTTCCGAATCAAAGACAAGCTCACTGGCCACAGGCACATGCTCAGTTTTTCTGATGATATCTTTCAACGCAGCCTTCGCGGTAATATTCAACAAAAATACGTCCTTACTAATATCCAAAACTACAGCAACATCCTGAATGAATATTAATAACAACAACTGAATACTGTTGATATCACACATAATACTGCAGGTTGAACTTTGCAACTACACATATCCTGAAGCGCTTAAGCTGTGAAACATGTTATGTGAGTGTTAATGTATACGTTAACGTTACACATGGCTTCATGGTTGACTGATCGCACTCATCAGTGGAAGGGGGGTATTATAGACTCTGCTATTAAGACAGGTTAATTGTTTTTCTTCATTATTGTACATGAATTATATTTGATCATTATTCCATATTGATAATGCAATCGGACTAATTCCTTCAACGTCGTGCATTACACACCTGTAACACCTATTGGGCCATGTGTTAACCGTCACGTAATGTATCTTATGATTATAGATCTTGGTGTACGTCAAGGTAGTATGCTTTAACGTCAGTCATTACGTTGATTTATACCAAGTCTATTGTCCTTTCGTGAAACGTGGGTCATCATGGCATTGAAACCCCTTTGGAAGAAAACAATGGTCCCCAAATGCTCATAGCTTATGTCATGTCAGTTGGCAGATAGGATTTCTCCATTCGCCAAGGTACAGTAAACAATACTAAACAACATAATAGCCTGCTATGTGACGGGGGACGGATGTACAAGCAATAGAAGTAGTTTGCATGGTATTGCTTTGAAGATTAACTTCATACAAGGATTACACGTATGGCATGACTTCTGTATGTTTGAGTAATGTAACCATATTGCGTACATAATTATAGTATACCTCTTTTCCTTAATAATAATAATAATAATAATAATAATAGTATATACTTGTATAGCGTCTAAATCCAGTATATATCTGCTCAAAGGTGCGTTTTGACTCTTGAGTCTCGTAACAGTATCATGATTTAGTTGAAAGCAGCCTCATGAACAGGTAAGTTTTAAGTAAGGTTTCTGGGTTGATCGTAGGTGGAGTGGTAGGTTATTCCATGTATGGACCAGATGACCCGAATGAACGATGATCATTAATGCGCAACATGTAATCAAGGCGTATAATAATAGAGTACAATATAAATATAATTAGACATTTAAAATACTAAAACTATATGAAGTAGGTTCCCATTATGTTGATCTCATTAAAATCAGATACGATATTGACGCTCAGATATTTGGACACTAGCTACGTTTCCAAAAGAATATCAAAATGTTTAAGGAAGGAAACTAGATCTGATGTTAATTAGATTTCTATTATGTGATATATATACTTACGGCCTATGGTAATAGTTTGAGAAAATCCTCAGCATGCTAAGTATGTATACCCACCGTCTACCCATACCAATACCATCGTATATAACATATACTCACGTCTATAAGGTCATACCGACTCCGTGGTGTAAAGCTTTGAGCGCCCGCCCGGAGTGCTGGAAGGCGACTGTCAAAGCATTTAAACACACACACACACACACACACGTCTATAAGGTAATACTGTCCTCATCGTGTAGGCTTATTGCACATTAATGCATGCACATGTACATGTAAACTCTCTGCCGATAGACACAAAAATAAATTTGGTCCTTTCAACATAATTTGTCCGCGCTTGGAAAGAACATCACAGACTACTTGATCTCCATCCGAATAACCCACTCCATGTATTTATTCCACGGCTGGTCTCGATCACGTGCTCACAGTGCATCCACTATACAATTACTGGTACTCTAGCGCTCTAAAACATAAGCGCTGTGCAGTCTATATAACAGGGATCGACGGCAAAGCCACTTATTGCTTCCTTGAAACCTACGGAAGTTGTGGTACCGGTATTTCGGACGTTTTCACTTCTGCTGTGGAATGACTCTGATGGCAGCACACACGTCTGAGCGTGTTCGTCGGATCGCTGTGTCTCTATCCTGACGGGGTTTAGTTGCTGGGATACAATAGCCTATACCCCCAGAGCCTCTTTTGAGAGCTGCTTGTGTCGCCTCTCGATCCAATTTCACGATGATTAGAAAAGAAGTTTGACAAAAAAAATATGCAATATTCATTTCTCAGACAATACAGCATCAGCCTGAGGTAAAATAACATCCCGAGGTTATTGGTGGATATTAATTAAAACTTTGTATTATTTGACTACCAGTCTGTCAAATGCAACCATCCAGATTTTAGTACACTGCTTCTTCAATGCACTATCAAACCCAATACCTCTGAAAGGTTCGACGTGAAAGTGTATAGGCTACTATAAGAAGATGGCTTAATTGTTTCCAATGAGGACCATGGGGACGTTGACACCCCGAGAGTGTTGGACAGATGTATCACCAAGGCCAATGGTTGAACCTTTCTGGTGGCTGGACTGTCTAGCAGTGCCAATAACCGCCTAATTCACGTGCAGTCTTGTCTCTGCTACCAGTTACTCATTAGCAAAGGGTCCTTGCTTTATTGTGTGATCTTCAGGGTTACCCTCTGGGTCTAGGGAGGGTTCATTGAGTCGGTGTTGCTCCCGAATTTTTTTGCTATTAATATCTGCTCTCGATACAGACGAGATGTCAATGAATGCTCCCGTTATAATTACACCTAGTGACCTTTAACATAAGATGGATGTGTGAGTAATGAGAATAAACTGTCTGTGCATTCTATGAAACGATAAAACTTCCTACCAAATCCCTGTCCGCGATTGCCATGTTAATTTTTGCACAGGCACTTGAATCAGGCCATTATTTAAAAATATATATATGTTGGTTTTTTTTAAAATATTGTTTTTCTTAATGAACTAGTACTTTTATTTTGAAAATATTCTGTCCAAAAAAACGTTTAATCTCCATCGACGGCATATATAAGCCGTAGATGGCGATTATTATTTTTTTGGGGACAGAATATTTAAAAAATAAAAGTACATTAATAAAAGAAATACTTTAAAAAAAATACATACTGGTTACGGGCCTATTATCGCCCAGAACCTATTATCGCCTACCCCCGAAAATTACGAAAAATACGAAAAATATCCAGGAAAACGTCCATATTTCAGGCGATAATAGGCCCGTAACCAGTATATAATTTGTTAAATAATGGCCTGATTCAAGTGCCTGTGATTGTTGTAATATATATTGCAGAGGTTGTCCGCCTGAGTGAATACGGGTTCTGGGTATCGTTCCACAGAGCTCTCGTATTAACCGCCAAGAGACCATAGCACTCTCTTTGCCGATAGCTAATATACATTGCTAAGAGAGTGCTATATATCTGGGTATCGTTTCTCGAAGCTCTCTTAGCCGCTAAGGGAACATAG
>JAUTBZ010057107.1:0-18138 GCA_032361785.1 Lepetodrilus galriftensis
GAGAGAGAGAGAGAGAGAGAACGGGGAGCGAGGGAGAGAAAGAGAGAGAGAAATAGAGTGAGAGAGAGAGAAAGGGGAGAGAGGGAGAGAAAGAGAGAGAGAAATAGAGAGGGAGATTGTCTTGTTGTATGCAATCATATATCTAATTTACAGTTACAAATACTTATATGATTAGGCTTTCTTGTGCAAAATAGAATTATAGTCAGGTAATAGTGACAATAGTAGACTGTAATGCCTTATTCACAAGCACCTCCAAACTTCATCCATTATATGAATGGGCACAATTAATGATTCCACTTCCTATTATTATAGCATGTGGTTTTGTTAACAGGGCAATTTCGGACAGAACAGTATGATGTAATTTGTACAAGTGTCATAAATGAGATTGGATAAATTTAATTTCCTGAAGCGTGTTAACATTATTACCTACTTCCTGCTCAGGTGTCCCGAGTTCCGTTTCAAACACAAATAGGACAAGTCTGTTGCGAATTGGGATGGAAATGCACATTTTTCTTTCCTAGCCAGCTCGATCGAAATACAATTTCTCTTTCTTTTAGAGTCATTTGTTGAAAAGCAACCCTTTTAACCATCTCCCTTCTGGACTATCTCGAATAACTTGGGTTAGAAATATAATTTCTCTTTCATTTAGAGTCATTCGTTGAAAAGCAATGTTTTTAACCATCTGAACAAACTCAAATAACTGTAAGATATTGGCATTTCTCTATATGTTTCAAGGATGCAGAAGGTGCACTAAAGAGTTGATGCCTTTGGCTCATCCAGCAGAGAGGTGGTTAACAGACATGTGCATTAATGTTCTTCTATTACATTACATTCTAATTTGTTTTAACCAAGAGATATCATATCGAAAATGAAAACAGTGAACCATTATGATCAATCATCAAGTTAGTTCCATGTTCATGTTTAATTCTCAAGTCACAAAATGAAAACAAAGATGCATAAATTGACTTTTAACAATTATTTTCAATATTTCATGATTGACACTTTCTGCTCTGCGTAAACATTAGAAAGCATCGTCCTATTTCCGGCCTGAATTCTGGATCCTGGAGATTTAACCAGCTTAAATGTTTAAGTGACACCAGGAACAACCCGTCAATGTGTTAAAAACACGGCGATATTTTACCAAGGATGAAATATTTTCCCGGTTTGTTTGTGTTCCGCGGAGCGTTAAAATCTCCGAGGAACGTTTCATTTCCTAGTTATCCAAGCAGACAAGATTTGCGGCACGTTTTCCCAATTATTTATGAATTTTCAGGTATCCGACTTCAACCAAGTCGACTGCAATAACCCAAAACGTCCACTAGAGTTGGCTTCTACCAGATTTATTAAGATTGGCTAAAATGCTTGGTCAAGCGCTCGACAATTACCCATTGTCCAAGAGGGAGGCGAAATTATCTGCCGATCAAGTTCTTCACTTCAACTGACGAGATCTAATGAATGCGCTAGGCAAGCCCTGTGTCTCTCTAACCATTAGCCCAGGGATTACTTCATTTCCCTGTTAGAGCCCCTGCTTTAAGAATGCAATCATCTTCACACGATTTAGTGTTTGTTGCTATTAGCGAAATCACTTCGACAGGGGGGCTCTAAAGACTGAATATAATCTATATCGCTATGCACAGATTCAGGAATAATTTATTATTTTCATCAAGCCTTCAAAAGAACTTTGCAAATGCGCTTCCCCTGCCAGATAGTCTTTGAAAAATAACGTCGTAAAGAAAATTGAATTATCAATATTAATAATGCATCCATTATAATTTGTTTATTTTCTGTCAATGAACGTGAATTGAAAAGATAATGAATTCATCTCGTCGTGAATAGGATTAGCAGTACTTATGATTACAATTAGCATTCTCCGTCACGAGTTAATTCGAAGTACCATCGATGGAAAAGGGTTAACATTGGTTGAAAAAGAGACAACTAGCTTGGTGCATACAGACTCATTGTAGCTGTCTGACCTGAACCATAAAAAATATCTTTACCATAAAAAATATCTTTACCATAATATCTTAACCCAAAATACACAAATCTGTACCACTATGTCTTGTTAAGCCGCTAGTCTATCTGCTCATCTATTGTACGAGTCACTGGGTACTATTGGTATTAACCCTATCCATGCTGGAGGCACCCAGAGATGCCCTAGAGATCAGTCTGCCTAATCCAGCAGGGAGAGGGTAAAAGGGAACATTATATCTCCTGTATTTTATATTTCTGTGAGATTGTTAAGTATGTTATGATCATTATTACTATGACCACCAATAACTAAATTAAGAAATTGCAAAAATGTGGAAAAACTTACAGTTGATTTTGAGCTCGGCGTCAAAGGACAAGGTTGTCGTATCTTCAAGATCTGGATAAAACAGAGAAAGAACACAAACTGTCAGTCGCAGAAAGCAAAATGTCAACGTCAGCGACTGTTCCTATTAGGGTTCTTGACATAGAACCTCTGGGACTCGCCAGGTCGCACACGGAGGAAGAATTCAATAAACGGTGGCGAGGAAATTCTGACAGGGCTTTTAAGGAATAACGAATATATTCCCAGCAACGCTTTCCTTCTGAGAAGCCATGTCCATGTATCGAAACCTGTCCCTAACTCATGGACGTATATCCCCCCGATACGATAACGGTACGACTGCGCGAAGGAGTTCTGATTGTCGTTTAGCGATCGCTGAACAAAGCTCCGTCCTGAAGTGTCAGTGCTTTCTAGGCTGTCGGGTCTTGCAAGACTAACACATTTCGTTATTAAACCAATAGTAACCGATTCTGATTGGATCAATTAACACATCAATATCGCCTAACTTCGCTACGCTACTTTGCTTTCTGATCTCGGAGAGAGAAAGAATGAACCAGATTAAAAAGAAACACACAAAAAAAAAACCGAAAAGATTTTAATGTCAGATCCTTTTCCTTCATGTTAAGAAAGTCGCACGTTGAAGTAGTGCGTTGAAAGCCCTCGTCATTAACACTGACACGAGTGAAAGGCATCTATCGAGGCGAGCGAGATCGCTATCGTTCCCCCCTCTTTCAACAGTCAATCACCAATTCAAACAGAAAGCCAACCTCTTGAAGAGTTTCTGACTTGTTCGGCGAAGCCATTAGATTCCTGGGGCAGATAAAGATGTCGTGTCAATTCGAGAATTGACAATATAACGTTATTGACAGGATACTGTTTCTTCGTCTTCAATGGTCGCGTGGCCATTATAATTGTTTAAATGCTTCTCTGACAATTGACAGAGGCTACAGGTTAAACAATAGCTTTTACATCGGTTTTCTTCTTCAATCACATTAATTTATAGGCTGCAAGGGTTGCGTTAACTCAACCGTGAACTGGAAAGATGTTGTTTTATTTTTAATGAGGACTGATGGACACATTTGACTGGGACACGTTGAAAGTGTTTTGAAAAAAAATAAACAGAGGATCTCAAATCTGTGGCATGCGATATTCCAAGTGAGTTAGCACTGTTAATAATCCAGATTAGTATATGCATGCGTGTGTGCGCATTTGTGTGTGTATGTGTGCATGTGTGTGTGTGCATGTGTGTGTGTGCATACGTGTGTGTGTGTGTGTGTGTGTGGATGTATGTATGTATGTGTATTACCACCGTATCACAAATTAATATTTACACGTATAAGTTTTCAAAATCTTGGAACGGGCAAAAACTACCCTCCTCTCCCTCCACAAATAAATATCGTTAAATTAATCAATAATTATAACAGACTTAACAACACATTAATTTCACTCACCCTGAAAAAAGACGTCCATTTTTAAGCAGATTATTTCCAAAATCAATAGATAATCCTCCTATCCTCTAAAACAAACACTGCCTTTACCTTACATACACAAACACAAACTCAACCAAAAACTATCTATCCCACATATTGCACCAGGCTACATCCGAGACCATTAAACCTTGCAGGTGCGAACTACTTACTGCCCGATTTCCTGCAATTTGATTGGCTGCCAATCAATAACTCTTATCCACTTGGAGTCAAAAATGTCATCATGACACCCTGGGACTCGGGGAGTAATCAGTACAAATTAGGAAAAAAGGGTTAAAAATTGACTCGGACGAACCAGAGGGTTAGCCCCCAGCCCCTGTCAGTGGTAATTAAGAAAGTGAGAAACTGCAACAGGTAAATTACCAGATATTATCACGTACTCCTAGGTATGCTCGAAAGTGACCCCGGGGGATTATTAACCCTAACTTCCATCCTGAGGTCGGTGATCTCTGATCAAAACTTGGGTATTAGATTTTAGCCCCGGGCGGGTCACCCAATGAGGTCATAAAATGTTATCATGTTGACGATTTTCGTCACAACCATATACAGAAAAGTATCATTATTATTATTATTATATATTTTTTAAATTTCTAAAATTGTTCTGGTTTTCATTGCGCACAATTTTTGTCGCAACCATATACAGAAAAGTAGCATATTTTTTATTGTTTCTTTTTAGTCTGAGAATGATTATAGTTATTAAAAAATAAAATTAAATAAATACACATAATAATAAAAATACATAAATATAAACAATACATTATTGATAAAAATAATAATTTAATATTGAACATACGCTCATCCATGAATGTATTTATCAGGGTTCCACTTAGGTTTCAATTTTTGATATACTTATCAACAATTTTTATCAATAAAGTGCGTCCAAACTTGCAATTTTTGCGTATGGAACGCAGGATTGCTCATTCGGAGAAACCCTGATTTATTGTTTGCATAATTGGACAACCGATTACCAGAGAATACAATCGTATGGGTGCATCTGTCAGTTTGCCCAAGCGTGCGACAACCCCATATAGACACATTGACACTAATAGCGAGATGCTATCGCTCCGTCTTGCAATAATATTTGTGAGGGGAACATCTCCCATGAGGGAAGATCCCTGATCTCCAGAGTGGGGCTTTAAGATGCTGAAAGAAGCATGGTACAGCCTCGGGGAGAAGGGGCCCCGTAGGGGATCTCTAAATCCTGAGCAGCTCCCCCCCAGGACTGTTAACACACATTCTCTGTAATCATGTAATAAGGAGTGGAGATTTACGACCGGCGTGACTGTGATATTGCCGACAGATCACACGGCCGAGTGGAGACTGAATCCTATTGGTCGATGGAAAGGCTGCTGGTAAAAGTAGCGTATGCAGTAACTAACAGTAACATATGCAGCAATTTAAAGTTACATTAGCCGAGTGAAAGGCACATACAGTATGCTAGACTATCCATCGTCGCAAATTGGTGAAAGATTCCTGCAGCGGCGTTAAACTCCATATTCATTCACTCACTAACTCATTACAATCTGTGAATTGTAGGCCCTATGCCTTTCCAATGTTCTGGAAAACTTTCAAAATGAACTTTTTATACATCCATAATCATGTATTAGTTATTTAATTTTATACGACAGTGTCATACAAATCTTGTGACACAAGATTACAATGTCTGGGTACATTTCGATATAAACTGGGTACCAAACGACATGGAAACGGAAATCTGGGTACACTTCGATGGTATCCAGATCGAGAGTGACCCTATCAGCGTTACTAATTGAAGATGTCCTTTAAATATCACAAAAATTTAATGAAGCTGAAGTAAAAGATGTCATAATCTGAATTGTTTGATGTTTATCCCTTATTAGTATTATCAGGGATAGAAATAAATACTAGCCCGTTATCCCAGGCTATTTCTCCCAATACTAAAGGTATCCTAAGGGCTTTTTGTGAACATTTGTTATTTGTATCACTATTCGGGCTAATAAGTTTTAAAGGTAAGTTTCTATCGCTGTAGTATTTACCATGTAAATTAACACAACCCATGTCTTCCATTGTTAAAATCATTAAACAAATAGCTTACCTTAACCTGCGGAGTGAACAATAGTACAAGGATATCCTCACCCAGACTACTTCAACGATATGAAAGTTAAACAATAATAAATCTAAAGAATTATTCTCCTTATATACTGAGAAAATGAAAAACTGTGAACTACTAGAAATTTAATTAAAATCTTGTATTCTTATTACAATACATATTAAATTCTGCAGTCTACTACGTTTTGCGTCACGCTACTTTCACGTATGTAATATGATAATGTATCTGCGTGAATAGACCAACGCCCTAAACAGCTGATGATGGATCTTGAACCCACCGCGACGGAATCACTCATATAGAAATCCATGTACGCTAACAAGAAATTATGAAAGTTTTTGCACTGAACAATCAGAATTATTATTTTGTATTGGAAATGTAAAAGTTTCGTTGTGGATTTTCCACTCGTGACAATATAGCCTCCCCACTTCACTCAATGACATAAAACTTTATCTTTGAGAAACAGTTAACCCTCTCCCTGCTGGAGGCAACTAAAGATTCCCAAATAAGCTGTGTCTGTGTCTAATACAGCAGGGAGAAAAATAAAATATTTAGAAAAATAAAATAGTATTAAAAAATATGTATAATTGCGTGTGTATCTCTAAAGACACTTTGAAATTATTATCCACACCGTAACAAGAAATCAGAAACTAATGCAACATAGGAGAATGGGGCTGAAAAATTAAGGATGAGAAGCCACAGTACCTTACCTGGTTTCAGTATCAACACTCGTTGAACACGGACTGGGAATAATAGTTCATTCCATTGATACACGCCCGACTTTATATATCCAAGTTCACGCTTCTGAATCGGTGACGCATCTGTGTCCAACACCTCCTAGTCTACACATTTGCTTCTAAACTTCAAACTCGATGACACATTCCAAAACTAATAAATAACCAGATGAATGTCAAGGCTTGGCTGTAATATTAATTGTAATATTAATTTCAGTATTTATAATACCGGTATAGTAGTTTATAGGAAAGTTGATTTTTAATATGTTTTAATATATATGAATTTCAATCAACCTGGAATAATGCATCCACATTTATATAGACAGCTGCTAGAAAACGGTGAATTTTACGGTTATAATAAGAATTCCAATAAACTTGACTTCTGCCACGAAACTAGGAATTTCGTCTTGAAATGGTGAAATCAAATTTCCACTGAAGATGCAGTGCAAGGTTTTTACATCAATAGCAGTGATCAAGTATCCGTGTTTCGCAGTCCTCGTACGACACAGCAATATTCCAATGGTCCAATGTGACACAATTATTGCAATGACCTTATGACACAAACAGTGATTCCAATGGTCCAAAAATGCACCCTATGTGACACAAATACCAATTCCAATGGTCCAATGAAACACAACTACGATGACCCTACGTACGGTCACACAAACGGCGATTCAAATGGTCCAAATGGCCCAAATATGACACAACCGATGATTCCACTGGTCCAATGTGACACAACATCTGCAATGGCCTTACGCGACACATATGCCAATTCCAATGGACCCTGATGATGCAACCACACTGTCTTGATCTGTACGCTTCACAGAGTTAATATTTCCTAAGTGAGAGGTCGACCCCTGTTGACCGTTGAACTGCTGGTTGTACGGTTTTCTGGTCACAATTCTGACCGGAGGTAGAGAAGAAGCTCTCCAGGGTGATAATACCTATGCCTGGCTATGCCGACTGAATCACTGACTGAGACTGAATCTCCGACTGAGTCGCTGACTGTGATGCTGGTTGCAGTTCCTGCGACTCCTCCACACTACTCTGTCAATGGGGGGCTCTACACCGCTACCCCACAGGTCTTAGCGTCTTAGCGGCTGCAGATTTCAATGCTCACACAGCAGCAAGGCGCATCAGGGTCTCGTTAAATGTACGAACCTACAGATGCGGAAGGATGGATGTGTGTGTGTGTGTGTGTGTGTGTGTTTGTATGGTGTGTGTGTGTGTTTGTATAGTGTATCTGTGTGTGTGTGTGTTTATGTAGTGTGTGTGTATGGTGTGTGTGTGTGTGTGGTATGTTAGTGTGTGTGTATGGTGTGTGTGTGTTTGTATGGTGTGTGTGGTGTGTATGTGTTTGTGTGGTGTATCTGTGTGTGTGTGTGTGGGGGGGTGGGGTGAATTAATATTGTGCATCAATAATAAAAATATATGTTTAAATGTAGCTATTTAGTAAATATCTATATTTAGTAGCTATTTAGTAAATATCTATATTTAGTGAACTATCTTTCTGGAACCTACGTAATTAATCAGGAATACTATTAAATGAAACTCCATACCATTAATAGCATGTCTAAGACTTGTTGTTCATTAAAAAAAAAAAATCTTTTATTTACTTTATTGCCAATTATAAAAGTATGCAGACCCAACTACCAATTTAGTTTACAGTCGAGCTCCACCCTATGTGGATTAATAATTAATAAATAAATTCATATTGGAAAATATTTCATTAAAATATTTGAAATTGAAATTAAAGTACCGGTAGGCAGATATAAAAATGTCAGAAGTTGTCCTTACAACGCCTTTCACCAATTCCTGACGTCACAAGTTTGTGAAAATAATAAGAAAACCTAATAGCATATGCATTTGAGACATACAAACTTAAATTTAATTGAAATATATTTTTTTAATAAAACGTTATTGATCTCTTTACGCAGACTTTCGTATAGCCTTCACCATATGTGTTATATTTACATTGCAATTAATACTCTGTCATGACTCAAAATCATATATGACTTACATACCGCTCAATTTAGTTATTAGCTAGTCTAGTGTCATGTCATGGAAATTATTGCAAAGGAAATTAATTAAATGTTAAAGATAATGAAAAGCAGATATGTCATCCATATATTACAAATTTGAAAAATACGTAAGCGAGTCTCACTCGGCACACCTGTATTCAAATAAACGCCCATCCAATACAATCTATTGTATCAAAAGTGTCAGGAGACCCTCTGCATAAAATAATACTTAGTCAAAATATTTGGTGATTGTTAAATAAACAGATTTTATATTACTGGTGCAACATTTAAATTTTTGTAATTTTGGTTAGGTCAAATGAAATTAGAAAATGGAGTTTTTTTGTTTTTCATTCCATGAAGTATTTACCGAGATAATCTACGAAATAGGGGGGTCAATGCATTTCATGCCAAACTATAATAGGATTAATGCTTTGTAAAAATGTGTTATTTGAATTGTTATTCATGCTAGTAGGTTCTAAAGGTACGCTAGTTTCTCATTCCTGGACTATACACTTTAGTAATCCACTCACCTGCAGAACAAAAGCATCAGTATACAGTTACCCCTCCCCTCTACGTTATCGTGGCGGTGGCGGGCCACGTGCTTAACCCTAATTAACATGTGTTGAAGTGTTAATACAGTGGCGAGAATCCCCCATATGGAGCATGCTGGCTCATCGACTTCTCCAAAGAGTATTTAATTCGAACCATCGGGTCTACCCACTAACCCAAACAACTCTTACAACGGCGAGAATCCACTGCCACATGGTGAATCTAAACAATCCCTTCTAATTAGTCGGCTCCGGCAGATTCTTAAAATCTCAGAGACTCGTTGGCTTGCCCCGTTAAATATTTTGCTTGGGTCGGATGAAAGTTCAAAATCAACATTGCGGCCATTCCTCGCGACCCTCAAGCACAAGGCCTTTAATAACGGCGCTCATTAGTGTGAAGGCAGTCAGATCTTGTAGCCATATCGTTACCATCCCCCTCCCCCCTCCCGCCTCCTCGACCCCCTCCTGTCCCTCATTACAGAATACAGCTTCATTAGACCGCATTTAGATACAGCTGAATCAGACAAATAATGCCTCGATTTAGACCCCAACCCATCATGACCAAATTCCCAATGTCCCTGTCCCTTTTTTTTTTCCTTTTCTTTTCCGCGGGATCCGATTTAAGTTCCTTCCTTCCTCTGGACGGAATTCCACAATCAACTGTGAATCCGGCAGAAATTATATCAGATAGCGACGCCGCCGCTCCGTAGCTGGGCTTCCAAATGGAACCCGTTCCAAGATTGATTACATTAACTGCGACACAAGTCGGCATTCGGGCAGCTCGGCAGTAAAAGACGTGCTCATTACGGACCGTTTTACACGGGACACGCAGCGGCAGGAAGTGGCCGCTAATAGGCAACTTGATAAGGAATCAAGAGGAGGTAATGCCGGGCTGGTCAACAGTACCCTTGCCTTTAATAGCCCACATAATCACCCTATTACTGAGAAGGTCTATGCTGTCAGCCCGAGTTACTGGTGAGCAGGCTTCCTTAACCAAAGCGCTTATTTGGAGGCGGCCATGTTTTTCAAAGCGATACCTTTCAAACAGTTTTACCATGAAGGAGAGCGGGACTAAGGATTTCTTCAATAAGATATAACGTAGTGATTGGTATTAATTATATTTTATAAAAGGCGCTCGTGAAATTGTTTACTAGTATCTAGACTTGCTTAAATATTGTTCTACCCTTTGCGCTACCACCCATACCAGGGGCGAGTTCAATGACACAAGCACTAGCAAGCGTTTATTTATAATAATTTTTCGACTGTCTAAAACATAATATTTTGACTGTCAAAAAAAAATGTTGACTGTCAAAAAAACAACTAATAATTTTTTCGACTGCACAAACCAAAATTATCACAGAAAAATCTGTAAACCAGGGAATCAAATGGCTATGCCCAGGGAAATTGGGCTAAAGTCAAAGAGATCCCAGGCTACAAGTTCTAAGCCAATAAACCTCTACTTCTGGATACATGTACTATCGACGATTCATTAGGCTAGATCGTCGCAAATGGGTGAAAGATTCCCGCAGCAACGTTAAACTCACTCACTAGGCTATCCCCAGATAGAATAAACTACACACAAAAACCGTCAGCATTCTCTCTCACATAGGCCTAATTTTTCATTTAACATTTTTTTTTTAACCTTCACCCTACTGGAGGCAACCAAAGATGCCCTAAAGAGCTGTACCTGTGCCTAATCCAACCCATTTTCAAGATTCTATCACTCATATCATTGCTAGTCTGGATTTCCACCAGTTTTCAATAGTGCTAGCTCACTAGAATATCCTCCTACAGACTTTTGTTTTTGGAGGTAAGGGAGGGACAGGACAATTCAAATTCAAATATGCATGCGAACAATCATCTTACCGTACAAGTGTTCAATAGTGCTGGCTCACTGGAATATCCTCCTTTTGTTTTTGGATGTAAGGGAGAGGACAGGACAATTCAAATTCAAACCTGCATGTGAACAATAAGCTTACCTATGTCAAGGGTACCTTTGTCAGTGAGGACATAAGACAGAATTAAGAAGAATGTAATAAAGGAGAAGCTAAGACATGAGGAATTGTTCACACCAAAAACTAATAAAAAAAGCAATAATGCTCTGCAATATTATTAATTTTCTTGTCTATAATTAAACATTTCCCAGTCTGCCTCCCTAATGCTGAGCCGGCATTGGCTAAGGACAACTATCTCGACATCTATGTTTGGCAATAAGGTGATAGTACACACACAATATACAGATCACAAAATGAATGAAAGAATCAATTAATATTTTACTTTGCATGAGAATGTTCCGCCCATATTTTTTAATAAATAGTTAATTAAACCGGCAAGGAAATAAAACTAGGCATGAAAAAGCATGCCAAAATGTTATAAGACGAGAATGATTTTAGATTAAGACGAGAATGATTTTAGATTAAAACCTTTCATATATGGTAGATGAATTTCCTTTAACCTTCTTCATGCTGAAGAAGGCAACCAGAGATGCCCTAAAGATCAGTGGTTGTGCCTAATTCAGCAGGGAGAGGGTTAAAAATGATAAAATAAGGTGGCCCCCACCCCCAAAAAAAATAATAACAAAAGATTTTTAAATATATAAAATAAAAATGAATGTTTGAGATTACGCTGAGTTGCAAAGTACACACAGTGAAGCAAGATATGCCTGACTGTGAGAAGAGCTACCTGCCACACCCAACGCACTGACATCCCACTCGCCCGGCAGCCCAATCCATTTCTCCTATAGTTTGGCATGAAATGCATTGACCCCCCTATTTAATAGATTATCTCGGTAAATACTTCATGGAATGAAAAACAAAATAACTCCATTTCTAATTTCATTCTACCTATTAAATATTGCATCAGTAATAAAAAAAATCTGTTTACCAAATATTTTGACTAAGTATTATTTTATGCAGAGGGGCAACGTTGGACCCCACGTTGTATCAGAATCCGCAGTGCATCGAAGGGCGTTATATCGAGGGAGCACTGTACTACTTCTTTACGTTTAAAATTTAATTACCTATGGGACTTTTTTGTTTTTATTAAATTGGGGTGTAGTCACTTTCAAGATTCTTTCACTTACATCACAACATGTAAGTTGAATGTTGAGGTAAACCTGCGAGCACCAGATGGTACTGACAGCCCAAGGATATCTGCATTGCCACCCTACAGACAGCATATCTTATAAATATTGCGTCAGAAAGGTAACTTTCGCAGATATTGATGCCGGGCTCCCGGGACAGGATTTGGACTTGGGATCTTTGGCTCCTAAGTCCATACGTTCTACCACTGCGTTACCACCCACCACCTAATAAGGAATTAGCAGCTCTTTCAAGATTCTTTCACTCATTATAATTGACAAATTTTATCAACCAATTGGATGCTCCAAAATGACAAAATAAAAATAAATCTATTTTAATCAGTGGCAGTGTTTTCTCTGAAGGAATTAGGATAGAATTATGAAAAAGAACAAAATCGTCAATTGCATACATTCACCTCTTGGAAAAACAAATAGACGAATCGACAGAAGGGCATCATGCCATAGAGTGGTCTCCCATGGATTTGCTTCAACAAACACGTGTCATACCAAACATCAGGAGTTCTCTTTCCTTGACTTGGGGTTGGCTATCTGAGAATCTAGTAGAATACAGTCTTCAGACAGGTATTTGTATTGGTGTTAAGGACAATAAACTCTTCCATATATTTGTTCAAGTAATAAGGAAATACGCATATGACCACCCCTCACATTTGACAACATTCCTACAACAACAGTATTGACCTTTAATGATGATAATAATAATAATAATAATACATGTAATAATAATATTTAATAATAATAAAATAATAATAAAAATAATATTAGAATAATAATAATAATAATAATAATAATTGATAATAATAATAATAATAATAATTAATAATTAATAATTAATAATAATATGTTTATACCTTTATTATGTGAGTGATAGAAGTTACTGCAGGAATATTTCACCACACACACAGATGTAAAATCAGATAATAATAATAATAATAATAATAATAATAATAATAATATCTTTAAAATTCCGGTGGAAATCTGTTTACATCCTGTAATGACCGCCAACAAGGAGTGAGTGAATTATCGAAGTTACCGCAGGAATATTTCGCCACACACACAGATGTAAAATCACTGGACGCAAAAGCTCAAAGAACACTTTACACTGTGCACAGTGCAGTGATTAAAAAAAAAAAAGAAGAAAAATATCCAGAAAAAGCCTTGAAGCATTCTTCCTACGACTCCGGATATGACGGAAGTAATGGCCACTCGAGAAAGGCACCAATTGTAACGTGAATATGTCAATATAGGTCTGTTCTGTCGCTTAACTCGCTAACAGGCTTGCTATAATGGGCAACCTCTAATAATATAATTCCTTGTGTGGTTGGAGGTTCTACTTGTTCAACTGCATGGCAGACAGATTTGTATAAAAATCAACCATGACTTGGCAGCATCGAAGCAGACGCTTAATTAGTGACGCGGGTCAATGTCTTGAAATATGAAAAGTATAAAGGACCTATTTCAAAAGTATAACATGACAAGCCAACTGTGATAACTAAAGCACTGTGAATTAATTTATCATAAATAAAAATTTACTGCAAAGAAAGAAAAATAATTGTACAAAAAAAGGTTGTAATACATACAATTCTAAAGTTGTATTTATAATGATATTATAACAATAACGATATTATTCAATTAGATTTCATATTGGACATTTCTGCAAATTTGGGACATTTTGGCTGTTGGGACATTTTGAAGATTTTACATTTTTAGTTACAATCCTATGGTATAGTTTCAAGAAACATAATAATAATAGTGCTAAAATATACCTCTTCAGGTTTGTTTGTTTTTAGGTTTTCGATCCGCTTTCATTATATTTTCACTTATGTCATGGATTGTCAGTAAATAATCCTGGATGTTTCCTAGCGTTGAATGTTGCAGTGAACCTGCCAGCACCGCTTAATACTGAGACACACCAAGGATGCAGGGTTTTCCCTAGACCTAAAAAAATTAGAGTCATGTGACTCTCACCAAATATCTTTGAGAGTCATAGCATATTTTTTAGAGTCATTGTGATTATGAAGCAAAGACAATCAAAACTAAATAAAAAAATATGTCTGCGAGGTTTATGAAGACTTTTACTAAAGTATCAGATCATTTCTGGGATCGACATTAACTTATTTTCTTGGTTATCCAATAGTGCAATTTGTGGGGTCACTTTCCCCTGTCCGAAATATCAATTTACCTGTCATGTTTTTTAATAAGTTACAGAACACCAGTGGAATACACTGGATAGTTCCGTGAATAAAAAAGTTATCATCGCAAAAACAATGATTCGGTAGATGCTAGATATGATGGTGTCCGAGTGAGGGCAGCCATTTTGAGCACTGCCTACTGTAGTCTACAACAAGCGCGCTCATTGGTTGAAACATGCAATGGTATTTACTAGACCACAAAGATGGCCGACAGTCAATATAACTTTGAAATACGTGAAGGAAATATCCATTTGCGAGTAAATTAGGTCAGAATATTGGGCTATCTGTGTAGATAATGTTGATCCCTGGATCATTTATGAATTTTGATTTGTGATTTGCAAATATTTTGTTGCGTCAGATGTGACGCAACAGAAGTTTATGAAGGAGTATTTTGTCCAATTAATGCGTCAAATACGCAGGATTCCTGCGTCAGGTAAAACCCTGATCCCACGATATTATTTTGAAATAGTCAGCATTAAGAAGTTTGCTACAATGCCAGACTGAAATCTTCATAGTATCTCCTCACAGATGGCAGATTTAGAACATTACAAATAAAGCGTATCCATATTTTATTTTATTTTAACCAACTAGTTCATTGAACATATGGCAAACTTTGGACTAACATAGGCCTTCCATTTTTATTCATCTGGATGTCTGAAAAATTAAAACACCATGCAATAAATGTGCTCTTACAGAATCACAAGTTGCCATGCAAATAAGCATATTTTCATCGATTAGCGATCAATCGGCACGGTACATTGGTTCAATCTTTCGAAGCCTGTTCGCTTCTCTTGGTGCCAGTATCCACCCATCCTCGGACCAGTATCTACAAAACCAACATAAACCACATTTACTACTTGCCAATCAAATTTCCACGAAATATATTAAAGATCCCAAATAATTTAATTTGGATGGAATGAATAGGTAGCTTCGAGTAAAAACACTACACTTTTCTAGACAAGTAGGGACTTATAAATTATACATTTTTATTTGTCCACGATTTTCCATTAAAACAAAAACAAGCCACTTGTCGCATATTTTTGAAGCAATAAAGTGATCACCTGTTAGATCATGCATACAGCATTAGATCAGTCAGGATACAGACTTCCGCCATTATCGCAGTCATCGCGAACCTGTACAAACATCAGAAAACCATATTTTTAGACAATTGGACTAGCCTCTTTCTGGCACAAGTTATGGCACAAGATTAAATTACTCTTTAACTTGGAAGAATGATCTATGGATACACAACTAGACTAGAAATATACCAGTAAATCTTTGACTATTTTGGTGTGTCTAGGTTATCTGGTTAACTTATCAAATAATATTAATTGCAACTCACCTCTACCTATTAGGAAAACTAGGGCATCGTACTGGATGAAACCTGGACTTTCAAATGAACTTTCTATACACCACACAGTACACGAATACTAGTTATTTAGGATAGATCATGGTAAGTCAAACAAAGGTTCCCAAAAACTTTCTAAGTAAAGATAGGGAGATTTCAAACCCAATACACTTTTTCTTGGATAAGCAACTTTTTGGCAAATGCATGATCAGTCCTAGTAAATCTAATCAATAATTAGAAGGCTACAGTCTTATCAGCATGCTGCTGTCGGTACCTGGACAGACTAATTGGAATGTGCATGATAAGACTACAGTAAACAAGCTTGCTGGACTAAAACCTCATTCCAACAAACAAGTTTCTTAAAATTTGTTAGTAGTGAAGGATTTCAGGTTGTCGAGATTAACATGGCAATATTTAGTTGCCAGAAATCTATGGAAAAGACTATTTGAGAAATATTTTATACAAATTTATTTTCATGATGATGACCAAAACATACAATGATTTCACAATACGACACGGACATAATAAAATAATGAAGTTCTCCACATGAACATTAAAAACATAATAAGGGTCTTGTCACGACATCTATGTACAGATAGCTTGGTAGAAAGTATCCTGTTGACTCGCGGGGTGAATATTCCAAGAATAACCTGCAGACGTAGATATCTATCTGCTAGTCCTCTGCTTCCTACACATCTTCATAGATTGTATCTACGGGTAGGTTACAAGTCCAATGATGAAGTCTAGCTTAGATCTTGGGGCACACTATAATCACGTTTGCACAATGCTACCACCCTAATGCCCTGATAAGGACATCTATACTTCACACTTTGAAGTCAGGATGCTATGGTAGCTATGGATATTCGAGGTATCTGCCTGCCTGCTTTTCTGGAGATATTTCACTCATAGAGCCTACCTAGATAAGTTTAATAAACAAAATACCTAGGTATTAGGACAAACTTTCATAGCATATAAACATACAAAAATATGGATGAATAGACAGGAATTATCTTCAAAATATAGCATAACTCTTACATTAATATCTATAGAATAAAATATTGACCTATTCAAAAGAAATATCTTCACAATAACTTATTTTTACTGATTAACCATAGAAGAAAATATTGACCTATTAAATTAACATTATCCTTTGTTCTAATGTCCCCCCCCCCCCCCTATACCAGTACATACATTTGCAGGAAACCATAATTAACTGTTAAAACTGCCTCCACTCCCTTCAGTATTTAGAGAAGTGATTCCTTGCATGCATTACTCAATCCTACCTACAAATGTACTCCCAGAACTTAGCATTAACAGAACCAAAGGCTATTCCCTATCCCAATATAACACCCAATCGGAATCAACACTGCAACTTACCATCAAGACTAGCAATGTAACTAACTCCCGTATGGTCCCGATCCTCTCTGAGCATAGTTGCCTCCCTTCATTGGGCCACCTCCATATGATGAGCCGTAGTTAGATCCGAAGTTGTCTCCCCATCCGCTCTGAGCCTGACCGCCACCGTAGCCGCCTCCACTGCCATAGCTGTCGTAGCCGCCGCCGCTGGTCTGGTTCCAACTTTCGCCACCGCCGTATCCACCACCATAACCACCTCCGCTCGACTGATTGTAGCCGCCACCACCTCCATAGCCTGCAAATAAATGAGCAGGTCAATAGCTATTTTACATCTCATAAATAATGCACACCAAAATAAATGGGACAGTAATAATACTGGAATACACTGACAGTACATCAAATGCTGAATTTGGTGGAAAGTTACTTTTTAACTCGACTCCCCACAAAAAGGTACTGGATGAACTTAAACAGTAAGCTACCTTGATTGTAACCGTTTCCGTAACCACCATCTCCATAGCCACCACTGCCTCCAAAGCCCTGCTGGTAACCACCACGCCCTAAGGAACAAGATAAATTAATAAATTAACTGCCACCAATGATTCCTGAGCACCAATAATTACCCCTTTAAATTATTGTCTTTACTGAAGCACCAATTGGAATATTCTACTCGTGGTTATACTTTGAAACTTATATAAAATACTCCTAGCAAATGGATGACAGATGGCGAAGTGTAGACAGAAGACCAGATATTTGACTTACCACCTCCTCTACTTCCGCCGCGGCCACCACGACCACCGCCTCCTTGGTTCTCTCGTGATGTGGCTTTCTTCACTTCTACTTGAAGACCATTAACTTGATGGAATTTTTTCACTGTAAAAATATGAAACAGAGCTCTAGATAAGCTGCGTATTTGCGTAAAATACCCAATTAAAATGTCCAAAAACCCAATTAAAATTTATGC
>JAUTBZ010057218.1:7861-18131 GCA_032361785.1 Lepetodrilus galriftensis
TGGAAGTTTAGTGTACGTATATTGTATTGGGACATAGATATACAAGGTATAAAATAATATTGTAATTGAGGTTTATATTAGACAGTGATCCCAGGGTATTTGACTGAGTTTATTTTGGCCTGCATTTTCGAGGATGTATTTCAACGTGCATTCAGCATGCGTTCACAACGTGGGATAACGAGTTAGATTTCAAAGATGTTGTGATAGATCAAATCTATATAAAACACGTGAATGTACCAGTATATTTATTCACGGGGCCATTAATATTCCTAAGGTTCTATTTATGGGGAAAACAACTGATATAGAAGTGTAATATTATGGAAGCGTGATAATAGTTACTATGCCGTGTATAGTACGCGAAAGAGTTCTTGATATAACTTAATGGCTTTATTATATCTTAATGGTGATTAAACAAGTAAATACACCAACGCAAGGCCCTAGCATAGCATTCAGTTATATATCTACGCGTCAGAACAAGACACTTCTAAATGATATACTAGTACTTACTTCGTAACTTTATACTGACGATATTGATTATACTTCTAGAAAACAATAAATATAATTAGTTGTTAATTAAAATACACATTCACAATAATTAAGAACCATATATAAGATTACTGAAACACTAACTGAAATAACCGTTTAACCAAACGTACGTCACAATCGTATTCCTACGCACGCGTGGGACTGAAAAACAATTCTTGTGAAACTGGATTGTCGCATATCTGAGTGGAACATAGTATACGACTGCTTATCTGTTACGTGTATATGCTTTTCAAACATGAATCGTGATTCTTAAGTTTTACGTGTGTGGGATACGTAAGACCTTGCCCCGAGATTACGAAACCTTTCTGTGTACGATTTCATGCTCAACTCAAAGTTGTGTTCATACAACTTCATGTACATCTCGAGTTTGAGCATGCAATCGTATTCAAAGAGTTTTGTAATCTCGGGGTCTGACAATACAGTTGAGTTTCACATTAATTGTATTTCAATCTTAAGCCTAGTATACGCGGAGGAATGATCATGAAACGCAATTATTATGAAACTCGAATGTCTGGCACAGTGTCGCCGTACGAAGGTAGATCTATGTCTGTGTGCAGCGTATAATATAATACAGGCATATAATTTAGAATACAAGACATACGTACTACACAAACCTATAACACATAGTTGCGTCTTGCATATCATGAGACTGGCAGTACTGAAGTAACCGGGAGTCTTAAGAGTCCTATATGTGCTTCATTTGACGTTGCAAGACCAGTCTAGTTTCCTAATAATTGCATTTCAGCGGTACGCGTGTATGTTAACTAGGCATTGGTCGTGTTTCTTTCTTCTAAAATCCTAAATTTAAATTGACATAATTTTCTTTTGTTCCAGGCTTGGATTGACGTGACACGAACACCATGGATAATATTAGACTCGTGTGGTCACTCGTCACGTGCATACTCGTGCCATTCCTGCTGACCATATCGTCGGGAATCGGCAGAGCGAGCGCATTCAGTCCTCGGAGCATTCGGAACTGTACAACGTGTCATCGAACCCTCGGAGACGAGATCCAGCAGTTCCGGCGACTTCAGATCATCCGGAAAAGGATCGAAACTGCGCTGAATATCGAGAGAAACGTGGCACCGGTGGACGTCCAGTCTGACGGGGTCCCCGACAACACCATTAAACCACTTCCAGACACGGAACAGGATGAAATCATCAGCTTTTCTCATACAATTGGTGGGTAATTTTCAGAAGCACTCCATCAAAGACGTTTCATAGCACAATGTTCGAGTTTTAATGGTTTAAAATAAATAAAAAATGTAAGTGCTATGAACTCATCAGCCTTTCTCATACCATTGGTAGGTTATTTTCAAAATATGTCAAAAATCATTAAAAATCGAAAAATGTCTGAAACGTCTTTGACAAGGACCAGGGTTTCTGAACAATGAGATTTTCACTTCATATTCCTTTTCCGGGGACGTTTCCTCGGAAGTATATCCAAATAACAGGTTTCTTAGTAGGCTATTATATATTTGAGAATGAATAACGTAATTTTCTCTATAAGGTAAACTTGACTCCAACCTTAGCAACTGTGCAGCTATGGCTAATACTGGAGTTGTTATCTTGAAATTACGCCGAAAGTATCATTGAAACATATCCATGCTTTCAGCCACGACCATGGTGAGCGGCGATGGCTTCCCGATATCTGGTAGTCCATCTATCATTGCTTCTTCTTTTACCAATATTTGATTGTCAAAATTCGAAGGAGATTTTCACTTTATATCTACAATGCTTACGTGCACCGCGATATAGATGCTGTTAAATCGATTCTAATGTCGGTAGTTGATGTGTTCCTATATCATTACACATTACAGGAAGACAGGACGATTCCAGTCTACTAGAGTTCGTCATACACTCAGGACCCGTGGAGAGAAAGGTGGAGGTCGTCAGCGCAAACTTGTGGGTGCTTGTGAGAAAACGAGGACGAAACAGGAAAGGGAAACGGATCGTTCTGAAAGTTTTCCAGCTCAACGACCGAGGACATTCCCTCCTGACTTACCTCCGGACAAAAGTGCGCAAAACGAGGTGGCAAAAACTCAGCCTGCCCATAAGTCTCGTTCAAAATCTCGTCCAGCCACCGGAAGGCAAGCTGCAGCTGCGCATAGACTGTCGACGCTGCGGCCGGATGGTGAAGCTGGTGCTACCAAAAGACAAACATAGAAAGAAGCGGAAAAGGGACAACGAGCCCACGTTGCGTGGTCTCAGGAGAAACAGGACTATAAAGAGGAGGCCGTTCTTGCATATATTTACACGGGTCAAAGTCCATTCCGGGTCATAACGAATTTCTAGGAGGATGTGCGCATAATGTGAACACGGTTCTAATGACGTCATTGTCTAGACAAGTGTGTGTATTTCAGAAGGAACGCACGCGAATATTCTCCCTAACGTAATATACCTCAGTTAAACAACAACCTATTTCACGCCGTTTTTGCGTGGTGTACGCCGTTTTTGGATACCGCAAGAGGCGATAGTGTGAATAATTACAATGAGACTGTGCTACGAAATGAAGCGGCAATCAAGGCTGGAACCATACTGTTGTCAAATCGAATAGTCATGTTTTTAGAAAACTTACTATTTATCTCAGTCTGATAATATTTGTTAATACTTGCCATGCATGCATTTATGTAACTTTTGACGTCTATTTGGAAGATGGTTATACCGACTCATATTTTATACACGAATACAGTGAACGCTGACCAGGAGCTCTTCCTTAAATTTACGCTCTCGTATCCGTAAAGAAACCACAGCGCACTCGTAGCTGATCAGGGTATCCTTTCTCAAAGCTCTCGTATCTACCACGAGACCATACACACTATCGATATCTCTCTCTCTCTCTCTCTCTCTCTCCCTCTCTCTATCACTCTTATTGGTAGCGATCGTGCATTTACGATAGCGTTGTTGTCTTGGATATTAGAGCTTCTAGAAACGATACCCTGATACATCCTGATGGATGCTAGACCTTATCGGAAAAGTGTACTACCCGTGTGTCATGCGCAGTGAATGAGATTAGTGCTATGGTTTCGAAAACAGAACCTAATCGTTTGCTTTGAATTGGTCAGTAGTTGACATTACTACGCGTTGGTCAGGAAAACGAATTCACTGAAGGGGTTTCTAGACGTTAAGTTTGAGTTAAATCTGTCTCATGTCGTCATGAGACCTGAGTATAATCTATTGCTTGCTGTCAGTCAAGCAGTTATTGACAGTACCCGCCAGCCAATCAGAATGTCCATGAGACATAGAAGTCCGTACGAAATTGAGACTCTCGCAAAAGCATTATATTCTATAACGTCCTTTATTCATTCATTAGTGAATATATGTTCTTTAAAAATACGTTTATGCTAAATGTTCACGGAACCTTTGACTGAACGAGTGGGGAAAATTATAGATTAGTCATTCCCGAAACACACACACCATATGCCTACGTAGCTATGTAAGCATGTAGTCTGTGTTTAGAGGACGTAGCAAGGTAGGCAGAGTGAGCTCGGGACAAATGTTCTTCAATAAAACCACTGAAAACTCCAAAGGTAAATAAATACTGTCTACACTAGTATTTATAATGCGTCCGAATCTATCCAATTAACACCGATTACCCCGGTCAATGGGTTATCCTGTGGGGAGTATAAGACCAAAGTTGCAGTTTTCCAGTCGCTAGGTTGTAAGCTGTTTTTGACAAGCTAGCCTCGCGGCATCCTAGAAACAGGCAATTATGTCTACACTATTTGGCGGATGTTAGGCGCAGTGATCATAAGACCTATATTTCGAGGATTTCCTCGCGGAGGCGAACGCCTAAACCACAGGTAATTTATGTACTACGAATGTGTTCAGGGTTACAGTTTGACCTGTTTATACATAGCATTTAACCAATTCAAACCACGAACTAATTCATCAGACTTCGATCACCCTTCTTAAAACTACAACAGTCCGGTTAAAGTCCAGTATGAATTCTTACACATGTCAAATACAGTTATTTTATTTTGAGATCGGGTCCCGAGGTTACGCATCCTCTGATGATGATACCATGCTCAACCGTCGTTTTGTAATCACATCTCAATTCTACAAACTGCGTAGCGCATGAAATCGTACTCAACAACATGTAATAACCTCGGACACCCGACGTACAGTTAAAACAAGTGTTTATTGCAACGTATTGTTCCACCATTAGAAGTCTGTAGAATAGAACAAGTATATCATTATTCTATAGTATTACTTTAATTATTATTGTTATGAACATGTTATTTATGAACAGTTTGTATCTCCACGTGTCTCTGTGTTTCATCATCAGTCTTCAATTAACATAACTTTTGAATGGCAACTCATCAACATACCTATTTACACGTTTTATGTTGGAAAGTGTTCTTGGAACACATTTTATGTTCGGAAGTGTTCCTGGATTTCTTTACCACAGAACGAGGTAAGCGCTACGAGAGTCGTAACTCATATACGTTAACGCTAACGCTACTATTGTTCTGCGGAACGGGATTCAAGTCATTGCATAATGAAAATATTACGTTTACCTCAGCATATCTTTAAACGAGAGTTGTCAGTTTTGTGCGTACGCGCGTATGTATGTGTACAAGTGGGTATTCGTGTGCGTGTGGATGTGTGTAAGAAAACATGTGTTAATAAATCTGACTAACACCGACTGCAGCAACATCTCAGCAATCGCATAACGTTCCACAATGTTATTACAACCTTGGGTGAATGTCACGTTAAATAATATAACGTAAATGTCACGTTACATAACGTAATATAACGCTATTACTACGTTGTGTGAATGTTATGTTAAAATATCAGCCACATTCACACAACGTTGTAATAACGTTGCATTACGTTATGTAACGTGACATTTACGTTATATTATTTAACATAACATTCTCCCAACGTTGTAATAACGTTGTTTATTCCAATACAATGATTATGTTGAATAAAGCTCGGAACTGTGAACACAAATTTCACTCGGCCCATATTTTCCGTAATCACTCGTATCGAGTGGGTTAAGCTGGATTCATACTTTTAACGGTGGCACACGGCGCAACACGTTAGCAGACGCTTACCGGTGTAGCAGTCACCAAACACTCTAGATTGAGCTTCCTTTGGGAGTGTTTTTTTTATGCTACACCGGTTAGCGTGTGCTAACGTGTTGCGCCGTAAGGCACCGTTAAAAGTATGAATCCAGCTTTATTCTCTAAATAACGTTATGAATTTGCGGGACGTATTGCTCTCGATGTATACCTGTGGTTTATCTTGTTATCGGATCACATTGTTGTATAATAGTATATAGGTATTTTGCATTTACGACTATTGTATTTCCTGTTGGTAGTGCCGTGTCGCATCTCTGCCATCAGTAGTCCAGCAATATTAGACAGACGATGTTAGAAAGGTGAGGAAAATGTTAGGCAGAAAACCAATGTTATTAATAAGAACAATGTTAGACAGAAATCCAATGTTAGATAAATAATTATGTAAAATGTTAGACAAGCAATCAACATATTAGAAGCATTGTTACGCATAACATTATAAGCAAAACATTATAAGCAATGTTAGGCATAAAGTCAATGCTAGACAGGAATGCAATGTTTGACAAAAATAAGCAACATGTTAGACGGAAAAGCAAATTGTTAGGCAGAAAAGCAAAATGTTAGGCAGAAAGGTAAACCGTTATGCAGAAAAACACAACAACAACTAAATATTAGGCAGACAAGTAATGTTAGACACTTAAGCAAAATGTTAGGAGGGGAGCAACATATTAGACAGACAAACATTGTTAAGCATAATATATAATAAGGATCGGTAGGCAGAAAAGCCAAATGTTAAGCAGAAGTGTAACATGTTAGACAGATAAGCCAAATGTGAGGCAAATATGAGATAACGCCAACAGTATTATTGTTATCAAACATATAAAATATTATATAAAATAAAAGCTTCATGAATCGTTGCCGTATGATTCTAGATGTCGAATGCATAATATGACTATTATTATTAATAATAATGTCAATAATAATAATAATAATCTGTCGTTACAGGTAATAATGACATAATAATGTGGATTGCATAATATCTCCCAGTTTAATATACTGTTAGTTTACTTAGATATTACGTGTTATACATAGTCGACTGTAGTTGGAAAATGGTGCTAATGTATCTGTATATCGTCAATATTATATGCAATATTGATCATCGGACGATTTACTAATACTATGAACTACACGTACACGTCTTACTTAATGAAGTGATAGCTCAATGCAATTCAACAAGTTAATTGAACGGTGTAATGTTTAATATACTCGTAATGTCGCGTAGCCTATTTGTTATGAATGCGCATATCTATGTCTCCGAGTAATATACAGAAGGGGGATATCCTAACTGCGTTAAGTGCGCGTACACATACTGTAGCGATACACCGTAGGTTATAAATGACAAAGTCTTGATAGCAACAAGTGAAATACGACATATGAATAGCAAGGCGTGAATGATATATTGTGGACTTATTTTTGTGTATGTGTGTTTGTTCTCTATTGCACTCCATGTATTGCATCTCACACTCTGCTGTAATAAAATCATTCCATTCACCATCGACCTTAGTTTGTAAACTTCTTGGAGATATCTCGGTGACGAATATCGGTGAGTGTGCCTGAGACGCCGAGTGCGGGCGTACTTGGAAGTTGGATCGCGTATGTGAAAAAGAGATCGTCAATCTACGTGAGGGTGGGTTAATATGTACAGGACCCAGGTATTTGGATCAAACAAGCGACATCCACAGATATGCATATTTCCTATCCAGAATTTCACGTAGTTGCTACGAATGACATAACTACGTCTCAGATACGGAATGTTGCGACGTTGCTACGATTGCGGGCCCAGGTACGACAACTTAGAGACACCCAGATGAAGTCGGATTGGCTGAACAACACGTGGGTGTGTCAAGAGTCGAACAAGAAGTTCTCAATGTATGTAAATGCGTGTCAAGAAGGTATATATACCTACGCCGATGGCAGTAATAATATACCAAAAGTATAATGGGCAATGGGGTATTTACCGATGAATACATTTATCAGACAATTATTGGATTGTGATTTGCGATAACCGACCTCTCTTATTATATTCCATTTCCCCCTAGAATATCCCCCCGCCGCGCCACATAACAGACACACACACTCAGACACACACACACACACACACACGCACACGCACACACACGCGCACACACACACACACAGACAGAGGCACACACACACAGAGGCACACACACAGAGGCACACACACACAGAGGCACACACACACACACACACACACACACAGAGACACACATGCTCACCTTTTTGAGACAAGAACATGAAGAAGTCATCAAACTTGTCTCGAGTTTGAAGACTCAGCAGATTGCCCCTATTCATTTCGCATGTGTTAGTTGCGGTGGTGTAACGGGATGGCGTAGAGTACCTCTTGAGGCACATGCTTTCCACTTGAGCGTAGTTGGGTGGACACGTCCCTGAAATTATAGATCACGTCGTCACTGAACTGGATTAGTTGAAAAACACGTCACATGCATGATGCCACTCAGACTGTGAATACATAGTATGTACAAATAAGAGATATATGACTGTCATAGGTAGAGGCCACATAACAAGGTCAACAGCTGGTCAACGCTTACGGATAATGTTATCTGTAGAAAGCAAATCCAGGGTATCCTTTCACAAAACTCTCTTGTCCACTAAGAGAGTTTTCTTTGTGCTCTCGTTGTGCTCGGCGGATATGTGATGGTTAACACACGGCCCGAGGGTGTTACGGGTATGTAATGCACGACGTTGAAGTCAGTAGCCCGAGAGGTAATTCCTGAATCGGAGTGCATTACATGCCAGTAACGCCCGAGGGCCGTGTGTTAACTGTCATCATTATATCACGACATAAATACACAAATAAACCGTGTATACAAACATAATATGTATATACTTAGTAAGTAAGGATTTTACGAGCGATTCATTCAAATGCGCCTATCGTAATGAACATATATATGTTACAGTCAATGTCTATATAATCAGTCAATATGTACATTGACTGACATTTTCAGTCAATATGTATATCGACTGTTTCACTCAGGCAATATACATATTGACTGAAAAATTAACCTGATTTATAGACAGATTGACTGACTGTTTTGTCCGACATTGTTTACCACTGGCTGTACAGTTGCATTTGGCATAGCCCTGACCACCGAACCCAATGCCACTCATGATATTGCGAGGGTCACCTTTCCCACGATCAACAAAAGGTATAGGAATGGTTACCAGGGACATGCTCCAAACGACTGCGCTAGCCCATGCGTTCAGTTTGTGCATCCTGACCTACTGCTGCTCTTTTCCGCTGGACCTGGACATTTTCTTATTTCATTTGACCTAACCAAAATTTTAAAAAAATAAAATATTGCATCAGTAATAAAAATATAGTATTTATATAACGATCACCAAATATTTTGACTAAGTATTATTTTATGCAGAGGGACGACGTTCGAAAGCAGGAATGGGTAAAAAGGCTCGATTTACTGATGCTATTCAGCCTATGTGCTCAATGTACTGATGCTCATTCAGCCTATTTGCCTGTTCATTCTTTCGAACGTCACCAGAGGGACATACAATAATACTTGGTGGTCGTTATATGAACATATTTTTTATATTACTGGTGCAATATTTTTAATTTTTTAATTTTAGCTAAGTCAAATGAAATAAGAAAATTAAGGTTTTTTGTTTTTCATTCCATGAAGTACATGTATTTACCGAAATAATCTACGAAATACGGTGTCAATGTATTTCATGCCAAACTATAATTAACTGTCTCTAATCTGTTAGAATTATGTAATTAAGAAGGCCTCAGTAGATGAACTCAATATATTAAATTAGTGAGTATAATTAGTTTCAGTCAATGTGTCTATAATTCAGTCTTATTGTTCAGTCAATATGAATATTGACTGAGATTTTCAGTCAATATATGTACATTGCCTGAGTGAATCAGTCAATATACACATTGAATGAAAACTTGATTATAGACATTGACTGTAACATACATAACTTTAGGTTGAACTTTCGTCGGTTAGCTGGCCTAATGGACTAGAGCGCTAGAAATGCAAGAGTTCCACAGTTCTAATCCCAGCAATCGAATTTGTCTTTACAAACTTGGAATATTTTGAAATAATGTTTGAAACAACAAACATACGTTCATGTGTTATTACATTTGCCCCCGTTAATAACGCACGGTCAATGTTATACCGACACACGTTAATAATGCATTGACAAATGTTAATAACGCATGGGTCAATGTTAGTTAGTAACACACGGAAAATGTAATAACGCACTCCTGATAATATGTAAAGCACACATGACAGTGTATTACTAGAAAAGAAGAGACACGTGTTATAGTTGGAGTGTACACCATGGAGGGATATATAAGTGGATAAGAGAGCTTCGTGAAAGGATACCGGGTCCTGGGCTAGGGATATACCAACGGTTCCTCTGTCTTGGCACCCTCGATACACCGGCCAGTAACTGGTAATAACGTAACATTGGTCAAGTAGTTATGATGGTCTGTGTATCGAGTATGCTGTCTTAGTTATTTTTTTATTTTTTTATTTTTTTATTTTTTTATTTTTTTTATTTTATTTTTTTTTGTATTGGGGTTTAAAGTCGCTTTCTAGAATCTTTCACTAATATCACGACTTGTCAGTTTAGGG
>JAUTBZ010057329.1:0-16701 GCA_032361785.1 Lepetodrilus galriftensis
TCATTCCATGAAGTATTTACCGAGATAATCTACGAAATAGGGGGGTCAATGCATTTCATGCCAAACTATAGTATGTTTAACTTTTGAGATCAAGTCGTGATATTAGTGAAAGACTCTAAAAACTCCAATTTACAATTAAAACAAATAATTCTTTTGAGAAGTATTAGACTTTATCAAGATTGCCCTAAAAATAGTGTGTACGAAGATATTTTTGTTCTAATTGTTTTACATTTTTCAAACTTCGACGGTCAGTTTTTCTGATGAATTTTTAAGTTTGGATGAGAAATAACTGAGATTTTATCAAGATTGAACTAACATTAGTCTCTATACAAGGATTTTTTTTTCTCTTCTCTACAGCATAAAGTTAAAACTTAACTGATCAGTTTGTATGATTTTTAACTTTTTATAAATGTTAGACAATCCGGATTAAGCTATAAGCAGTGTCTGTATTGTGAATATGTTTATTTTATCTAGTACATGTATATAGTTGTTCAAACTCTATCGTCAGAAGAATTGATCGCATATTTGTAGCCTCTATAAACTTGATAATCCTACTAAAACATATACAGCCAACACATTTTTCAAGGTTGTGTAAAATATACTTGCTGTAAAGCCAAAACTACAGTTTCAACTAAATATTAACAAAGCTTAACATACCGGGTACCTATTGTCTACTTACTAACCCAAAACAACCCAAATTCAGATAAATAGCAACAAGGCTTAACACTATCTATGGTCCATTCTTGCATTGGACATTGGAATTAAATGAGCGAAGATCGAAACTTTTTGTATTATGATGGTTGTTTGACTGTTTCCATTGTCCCTGTCGACACTTGAGCCGAGAGATTAGATAAATATTGATGTTTGCATGAGCTATCGATCTTTCCTCGGCTACCATTTCGCCTATTTCTCGCACCTTGTCACATTACGTACATTTGGCTATTGATCGACGGTAGCATGGCGGCTAATTTGTCACGTCCTGTCTTCTTACATGCACAAACCAAGTCAACAGAAACCACTTAACCTATTGTGCATTATTCCTTTCTTATGCTAGAGAGAGCTACTTGTTAAATAATACTGTAGTCCTATTCATTCACGAAATTCATCTAGACGTCTTTTTATTTCATGTTTTATTTACCTTGTGGTCATACGCAATATTGTTAAATGTCGGCGTTCGGACAGCCTGACCTATCAACTGTGATTGATTTCGACTGACAGATGTATATATCAGTATCAACAAGAAATGTACGAGGGATATTTATATCCGTGTAATTGGGTTGCAGACGCTAATCCGTCATAGCCAGAGAGCTCTTCTGTGAAGAGTATTTCGGCAATGTTTGTAAAGGGCTGTTTTTGGAGAATGTTTGACCTTAAAGACAATCCTGGGCTAATACGGGGAGATTTTCAGGCATTATCCAACAGTTCTCGCGCAGCTGTCTTGTCATTCAGTCAGGAAATGTCGCAGCGGGGGAAAGATGGAATTCATTCTTGTCCACGTTTGATGTAGCGATCAAATTATGATCTCTCGCATGTCGCCAGTGTATATTATTTATCATACCGCGCGACTTGTGTGCTAACTTATATGGACACTCAAGTAGAGTTTGTTTACTCCCTTTGCAATCGGCCCGATATGAGTCAACTTCTATAGGCAGTGGAACAATGTAACGATAAGCTCCATACAGGGAAATGCAGGCCTAGCATTGATCAGAGTCTGGGTGTTGTGGGTTTACATTCTGCGAGTTGATAATGGATGTGGCACAGATTGATATTTGCTCGTCAGCGTTTCACAGACAGCTGCATTATTGTGTCTATGCCCGGATTGTGACTTTTTCTGCGATTTTATAATTCCATTGGTACATATTATTCACCGGTGTTTTAAGATTAGATTACAGATTCCATTTAGGGTGTGGCTGAATCTCTTGGGTCTCTCGGTCAGACTTTTCATGGAGACAATGCTTTTATCTGCGTGCTGCATTTATCGAATAACTCTTTTTGACTAATGGATTGTTATGTAATGTGTTGTCGATGGCGTGTGTGTAGACACAACATGTGTAGTGGAACCACAACCAGATTCGGGAGTATATCTGACTCAGAAATTGTAACATAGCTGCGATTTCGGCTTGGGATGACCAACGTAGATGCAATGTTATGTAAGTGAGATCTGACCCGCCCTGTAAGTAAGCAGTGGTAAGAGGTTGCAGTGAGTACCTAGCGACCCCCGCTGACTTTCAGGATTCCCCTGCATCACTGCATCAGCTAAGCGGCACATCACTGTGTGTATGTGTGTGTGTGTGTATGTGTGGCAGGCAGCCTTACTACTGCTAGCAGATTGACACTGATTGATGCGGACAACATACCTGTGGGTGCAGCCACCGCCTCTAGCCTTCTCATTGAGGAAGTCACCATAGTGGCCTGCCTCCAGACATTAGCTAACCTCCACCCTGTCAAGCAGGACACTTCTCCTTGCCCCTACGTCCCAGGCTATCTCTAGTCGGCGTCTGCTGCCCGTTTCTCTTGCCGTCTGCTGCAGATATCTCCATCTCACAGCAGCCGGTTGGGATTTCATCTCACTGCGAGTGGGGTAACGTCGTGATCTCGGAATACTTCCACTGGCGAAACGGATTTACCTCGTCGCAAATAGTTTTATAAGGAGGATATATCGATATACAGTGGGTGGGTGTTTTTGAGCTGTTCGGGGAGAAAGTGGTTTTTGGTAATGACTGTGTAGGTAGCGGTAGTGGTTGATGTGACCTTACCAGACAATGCTGTGCTGTCTTAAATCTAAGAAAAAACACTATTCCCCCGATTCGGACAATAGTCGTCGACAGTCGGAACAGTCAAGCGGGAATAAGTCTCTGAGGAACGGAAGTGTTTCTATTTCAGCTCCCATTCCGTTCATCGACGAGGACAGTGCAGTGGATCACGTGTACGAGAACAGTTCCATCCAGGAACTGACCAAACTCTGCGCCAAGCAAGCCCAAGACAACAACAACTACCAGGTGAACGTCGCCTGCAGTGAACCCGTGTCCAGTTATTCCACTCCCGCGGATGCTGGTGAAGTAAAGACAGTCGCGGAAGAGACAACTTTAAAGCAGGAGTTGCAGGAAAGTCAGGACGAAGTCGCCCAGTTGCTGACGGAGGCCGACGCCATGTCGCAGGAAACGTTAATGAACGCTGTGTCTCGCCTGGAGGTGGTGGCATCTAGATTGGAGAGCTTGGCACGAGCTCAGCCCAGCAGTCGAGCTTCTTCTACAGTCGGGGAGTCTGGTAAGTTACAAGATGGCCGCCTTTCAGGGATCCTCTCAAAAAGTTTTCAATGTTTTATCCATCAAGTAATGTTTTGGTCCTGCAGTCATTTCAACCAGTTATTGACTGGGCCGAACTTATATTTTAATATTTTAATATTTAGAGTCTGTTGATGTTTCTTATTATTGTCTCGTATAGACATTGTCATCAATTGTTGTCACCATTTGCTATTTGTCACCATTATATCTATTATTATTTTGATATTTGTTTTCTTTTCTACTTTTGACTTTACAATATTATCTAAATTGATTATCTCGATTCTCACCCAACATAGTGTGTCTCGCTCAACATAGTGTCTCGCCCAACATAAGCCCAACATCTCACCCATGCAATGTCATGCAACATAGTCATACACAAACACAAACACTATCTCACCCATCCAATGTCTTACCTAATATGATAACATCTGGTGTCTCACCCAATAGTGTCTCACCCAACATAGTGTCTCGCCCAACATAATGTCTCGCCCAACATAATGTCTCGCCCAACATAGTGTCTCACCCAACATAGTGTCTCACCCAATATAGTATATCACCCAATATAACTTCAACATCTCACTCACATAGTGTAATCCAACATAACCACAAACATTATCTCACCCATCCTATGTCTTGTTCAACGTAGACTATTCAGAGTCTCATCCAACATGACCACAAACATCTCAGTTATCCCATGTCTTGCCCATCATGAATACAACTATTACCATAAACATCTCACCCATCCAATACATTACCCAGCATTAACATAAACACTCACTATCAGATGCCTTGCCTTACATAACAACAAACATTTCAATTAGCTCATGTCTTGATCAACACAACTATTAGCTCAACTAATTCAGTGTCTCGATATATACATACTAACAAATTATTTCACTAATCCAGTGTCTTATTACTCAACATTACTACATGTATTATCTTACCCATCCAGATCTTTTATCACCCATCCAGATCTTATCTTACCAATCCAGATCATTTCATGCCCATCCAGGTGCCCATTGCACGACGCTCTTGTAGGCTACAACTATATTGTAACGTCAACGCTTTCTATTGTGGCGGGACCCCAGTTACAACTATTGTAGCGCTACAAGAGCGTCGTGCAACGGGCACCAGATCTTATCTTATCTCGCCCATCCAGATCTTATCATGTATCTCTCCCATGGCCACAGACTTGACCTCGCTGATCACGACAAACATCTTGCATAATGTTAATTGTTGTCTTGCTCACCAAGGACATTAATTACTGAACAATGGGCGAGATGTATATAGTATTACTTCAATGATCTCATACAAGTGGATCATCAAGATAATGTATATCCACACATAATAATCTGACTCGTATGACATCTACAATGACTAGATCTTTAGTGGAAGATCATGTTTTCAAGACGTCAACGATTGCTAATCAGATTATTGCCTATTCTGATACAACTGTTATTTCCTCACAAGTATGATTGTTTTTTCCTGATTTTTTTTTAATACTGTAAATCACGAAATTAATGCGTCACTAATTTAATGCAACCTAGTTTTTAGACATAAATGTGACACCAATAAAATGCGAATGGTCATGTCTCCATACATGTTTTTCCCCCGGTCTTACCTTTAATGTGCAGCAAATAAATGCGACAATACAGCTGTCTCATTTTTCGCATTAATATTCTGTTCGCATTAATTTCATTTCAGTAATCAAGAAATATCTTTATTTCCTAATTTATTGCACCTATCTACTAGATAGCTGGATATTTCTCTATCCCTCCCTGCTGACCATAAGAGACTTTCTGCATGCCTTTGGGTATGATATCCCCTGATCATACCTACCGTATATAAAAAGTCACTCTGGTCAGCAGTGGGTCTAGAGGACTTGAGCTACCTACTAGATAGTGATCACTACAAGTAATGCTCTCATCATATTTCTTGTGTAGAGATTCCATAAACTCAGTCACAGTCACAAAGCACACTCCTTTCATGTCAGAACAGTAACATTATCCAATGGTATATTTAGAACAACACACTTTGGGATTACACGTACCTTTATATTGTATTGGCGATACCACATTATAGATCTTTTTATAGATTTTTTTCTTTCTTGTTTTTTCACCCATAGTAATGTGTAGAAAATTACAAAATATATTTTAGTGTTTAGTGTTGCATCTAAAGCACATCTTTAAGCACATCAAAAGAATAATTAAGTACTGGCAGATTGTGGAGAAAATAATATAAAGCTATCTTTAGATGTAAACAATCTACTGTCCCTTAATATTGTTGAGTACTAATATATCAATTTCATCAATTCCGCATTATTAGATTATACTTTCAATTTTGTAATATTACATTTAACAATTATTTTTATTTATTTTTGTCCACAGAATCGACATCTCCATTTGTATTAGCATTCGATGGTATTCTCAATGGTAAATTTGCCAAGTACATGTCCCTTAGTGCTTCCATTGGAGGCGATGTGAAAACACAGGTAAGAACATTTAATTCTTCACGTTTAGGCCAGGTTCATTTATTACTAGGGGCAGATGGTAGTTGTATAATGGTAGAACGTTGGACTTTGGAGCCTGGTTCTAATCCCGGGCTCCTGCATCAATATTTCGGATGTGATAATGATAGGATGCGCTGTCTGTATTGTGGCAATGTAGTTATCATCCTTGGTCTGTCAGTATCAGCCAATGCTCGCAGGTTTACTGCAACAGTCTGTCTTGCAGGTTTCCTCCTGCCCTAAACTGACAAGCTGTGATAGAAGTGAAAAAATCTTGAAAGTGGCTATAAAACCCCAATTAAGTGAAAATAAGAGAGAATAATCTCATTTCTTAGTGTTTTGAAACCAGCCTTGCATATAACGTATGTTCACTTTATCATGTTTACTGCAAGAGCATGTTTCCCTGCTTCATTTTTGTTAAAGAAGTCCGTAAAGGCGGCTCTCCACGTGCGACTTTTCTTGCGCTAGTTCACTGTCCGACAGCGATTTTACACTGTCCGACAGCGATTTGCACGTGGACTACAGCCTGCTAGTAACTATCTGAAATCTGAAAGTCACGAGAACATGTTCTATCGACAGTAACTCACAGAAATATGTCGACATTTACTCTCATGTGGAGAGCCGCCTTAAAACAACAAATAAAATCGTACCAACATTACCTATTTCTGATATGCATCTATATTGCACCAATTCTTCTCGCAATACAGTCACGTAGAATGTAAACCTATTTGCACTAGAATTGTGCCATTTAAAGCAATCGTTCTTGAGCAAAGTAGCAGGTGTATCTATCTGGATATATGTCTATGTACCTGTGTTCTGACAATACGACAGGTGTATCTATCTGTGTATATGTGTGTACATCTTCTCCTCAAAGTACATCTCAACTCCGTGTCAGAATTGTCATGCCATTGTGGATGTGTTTGTTTCAGAGTGAACTAGTCAAGGGAGCATTGGATGCGCAGAGACAATTCTTGGTCACCGCATCTCGGAGCAAAAAGCCGTCAGACGTGAGCAGTGTTCCTACTTTTATGCTGAATTCATGACTGGAAATAAATACTCTGTAGAATACTACTGCAGTCTCAGATAATTTTGTGTTGAGGCACATTGCAGTGATCCATGGCAGCGTCCTATAGAAAGATATTAATAGCCAGTACTTGTTCCTATGTCGTCGCGTATGGGTGAAATGTTTCCGCTACTACGTAAAGCACTAATACAATCAGTCGTTCTCTTCCTTGGCACTTGGCACTAAAGTGGTAATAGACTGCCTTGTGACTGTATCCAAGATGTCTGTGTTTGTAAATGTGGGTGGTAGCGCTGTTCAGGGCAGGTGGTAGCACAATGGTAGAACGTATGGACTTCAGAAACAAAGGTCTCAGGTTCAAATCCTGTCCAGGGAGCCCTGTGTCGATGTTTGCAAATGTTATGTTTCTGATACGATCATGATATGATATCCTGTCTGTACCGCAGCTATGCAGTTATTATCCTTGGTATGTTAGTAACCAGCTGGTGCTCGTAGGTTTACTGCAACATTCAGAGCTCCAGAGGTTGCAAGTTTCCTCCTGCTGTAAACTAACAAGCTGTGATAAAAGTGAAATAATCTTGAAAGCGACTATAAACCCAAATTAAATTTTTTAAAGTAGCACTGTAGATGATCATTTGAGCCTACCCGATGGATATCATTTCTAGAAGCCTTCACATATTCTACAAGACCATAGCACTCTCGTAGCAATCTCTTCTACATGGCGATTGGACACTTACGAAAACTCAAAACTAACGCACCAAAAAAATCTGCTTCCTTTCAATAAATGATACCATCTTCGCAGCAACGTTTCATTATCACTCACTCGTAAATGATCCATCATATGTATAGTAATAGTAATAACAATAATAATCTTAATAAATTGTACATGTCATAAATAACTAATATTGCAGGCTTTCCTCACATGCTAAGCTTATTATTTAAGACTCGCAGAAGTACTCAGTGACTCTTTAAAGATGTTAAGTCAATCAATAAGTATGCAAACAACCAATATATTAACCTTTTTCACCCCATAAATTACTAGATCACAACGTTTATTATCGTTTACGTTTCAAAATTGCACCCTTGGTCCGAACCGATTCCCCAGACAGTTTAGAAAGTAATTGTCTTTCAAGCTCGAGAAGAAATCTGCATGATATGGATGTGCATGTTGAGAAATATCACAGGTTCAGTGAGGCTTCTAATTACCCCATGGCTGTCAAAATTAACGGTGGGAGAGGTATTTAAATTAAAATTAATGAGAAGGCAGCTGGTTTTAACTTCTACCTGCCCAGTTGCTGCTTGACTGATCAGCTGGAGACGGTGTTTAAAAAAACATTCAGGTTGTCTTCTGTTCTCGAACCCGGTGACTCTCACTTCTGAGAATTCTTCCAGAAATATTTATCAGATGTCAGTGGATGGCGCTGAAGTCGTGATTCAATGCTTTGTTTATGGATATTTTATTGGGTGTGAGTGGAGCTCTTTGTGCACAAGTTGCCTCCGTAACCTTGGAAGTTCATGTTAATTGTGTGCTAACCAATTTGTTGAGTATTTTTATTACGCCCTTAACTGAAGTCAACTAGAATTTGCTGAGGTTTGTTAATTTTATGGTCTGAATTTTTTAAAGAATTTATTGTATGTAGTGAAATTATGACGTGTGATTGTACACGCTTTACGTTTGCTTCCTCCATTTGCATCTAAATCAAGACAATAACTTGCTCCTTCCTTGTGCACCTACCATGAACCCTACTTCCACTGACGTCACACCCATGAACCCCCCTCCACCACAACCACCACCACTTACCCCACCCACCACCACCACCACCCACGCCTACAGTCCTGCAGTAACCCCCACCCTCTCACGTGATGGAGGCTGTTTTGACAAGCGAAAGCTGAATGATATGATATATAAATATTTGTATAGCGTAAAACTCCAACGTAGTGCTGCTCAAATGCACTTTGTGTTTAGTTTCACTGATATGACACATGGTGGTGCAGTAGGTTAGTCACCAATCTGGAAACAATTGTATATGAGTTCTATTCTACCACAGGGTACCCGCTAACCACTGTTTAACCCTTTATCTAGAGAATAAGAAGAGAGAATAAGAGGGAAGTATTTGGCTTTTAAAATCTTGTCATGTTATAGTTCTAATTATGAATAATAACTGATAAGTTCATGACCATTCTAATAATTGAAAGATAACACATCCAAAGAGGATGTTAGTATTGTGGAGTTGTACAATTCAAGAGCTATAACTATCATTGAACATTTCTCTGGATACTATTAATGGATTAATAATGAAAATAAAATCTATAAATGTGCCAATAATTAACACCTTTAAGTTTAATAACATATACAATAATTGCTGTCACTATGACATAAATAGCACCAATCTCAAAACATAAATATTAATGCAATTAAATAATTATTTTAATTAATAATATTACAATGCACATGGTATGCATACCTACATACCAGGTTAATATATAATCTCTAGTCTAGCCTTGTACATTGCTAATATAGTCACAGCATACAAATGTATTGATTAAAATACATTAAAAACGTGACATGATACATTAATTCGTACTTGGATTTGACTGCTACTGATGCAATATGCAGTACTGACATTATTACCTGTCAATATATCAGTGTGCTATTATCTTAACTTCTCAACATACTGGGAAGTATACAACACTTTATATGTGTATAGTTCTAACCCTGACAACTATCCATTCTGCAGTGTAAGACATTAACAAGAGAGATATCAAAGACATCAGGGCCAATTAAAAATGACTTAGCAAAGCCCAGACCATGCAATCGCGGAAAGTAGGTGCAAATTTAGATATAGAATTATTATTTTTACTTAGACAATCGGTCTTAGCCAAAGTGCACTAGCTTAGACATTGGCCATCGGGCCACTGCTAATGTCGCACACTGTGACATCTGATTCAATTGCATTGTCCTAAAAAATTACATCTACATTGACTTCTGACATACTGTATACATGTATGCATATGTATATATGTTAGTAACGCACGGGTCAATGTTAGTAACGCACGGGTCAATGTTAGTAACGCACGGGTCAATGTTAGTAACCGGGTCAATGTTAGTAATGCACGGGTCAATGTTAGTAATGCACGGGTCAATGTTACTAATGCACTCCTGACAGTGTATTATGAGAAAAGAAGAGACACATGTTATAGTTGGAGTGTACACCCTGGAGGGATATATGTCCTGTTTGTGGATACGAGAGCTTCATGAAAAGTTACCCAGATGTGTAGTAATTTACAGAGAGAATGTGTCCAGTTTTTTTAGATGGTTGTTGAGCAGGTTGTTGAGCTGGCTGTTCAGTGTTCAATGTTTGTAAGATCTCACCCCTTGGAGATTACCACTGTGCAATGCCTGCATCCACTTAACACTTTCTAACCTGCGGTTGAAGTCATCGACTGCGCTGGTCTCCACACATAAAGGGCACAGCTTGGAGTGGGGGTAGTCTGCATGGCATGAAGTCATGGGTAGTCTGCATGTGGTATATAGTACTGGCATGTCCTGGGGCCGTATTCACGAAAGGTTTTAAGTCAGTTTTTGATCTTCTGTTAATTCAAACCCTCGCATAATTTGAACACCCTTAATTTATCGCTGAAAATACATTATTTTTGACCTACTATTGTCATTTAATATAACAATACGGTAATAATACCCAGATTGGTTAAATTGTAGTTATTTAGTTATTGAAACACAATATTTCCCTCCCCATTGTGTATTGAAGTGTGAACACTATTCACATATAATTCAAGAAAAACTTTGATTTTGCCTTCCATATGAATACAGATACTTTTAAAATAATTTATTTTGATGAAAATTTGAAGACTTTTTTTATGGTTTGAATTAAAAGAAGAATTATGGTACTTATTATATTCCTGTCCCCCCTAATCCAAAACAACATGACCAAAAAGAAACCCACACAAGTGTATATCATAGATATAATTATAATTTCATATATACATTAGCTTATTGAAACTGTTGATCAGTAGATGAGGAGAGAACTAGTTTAATTCAAAAAGTTTTATTTTGTTGTTGCACGGTGTGTTTTCAGTGAACTTGATGCTAGGTGAGACTAGAGCACGTGTCGATACTTGATGGCAGGTTGTAGCTACTAGCTAGGATTAACATTACTACTGCTTGGTGTCGCTCCTGTCTGTACTGTCAGCTTACTACATGGCAGACCGTTCTTAACTAGGCTCTGTCCGGAACACTTGACAATCTGCGTTATTACAGTAGATGTGTTAGATGTTTATATGTATGGTAGTTTGACTAACCTTCTAACCACACTGTGTTTCTGTGACAATGGCAAATCACTGGTTCGCTTGCTTACTTAACAAATTAGTGTAATACTACAGTCGTCGCAAATGGGTGAAAGATTCCCACAGCGAACGTTAAACTCCATATTCACTCGCTCACAGATGTAGAGAGTGGAAATGTGGTTTGACAAAAAAAATAACCCAGGTCCCACAGGTTTTCAATATTTTTTAAAATTTGTTATTGCATGACAAAAAATGCGAAAATATAATAAAATGTGAAAATATTGAAAACTAGTGGGGCATGCAGAAAATGTAGATTGTTGCCCAATATACTTGTGTAGACAAATCGAATGTACATACTTTCAGGTAGAATACATTTTACAATGAAATTTGTCAACAAAAAATAAAATCTGTAAAGTTTGGTACCGGTATTGCCAATTTATTACTGAAATTTCAGCACTAGTATACACATCTGTAGTACTAATTAGCACTAATATGAGCACTAATAGTATAATAGTATCACACAGTGCTTGGGAGCTTCTTATCTTTGAGGTGAATGTTTCCGTTATCACAACCAAGGCGTTACTCCTGGAGGTCTTGTTTACCGTATTCGACGTAGCAATCAGTCGCACACAGCTGCCACTATGGGTGTTTGTTAGGCATTACCGTACTTGAAGTTGCATGTCGGCTGTAGATTATATGTAGACCTGTAGACTTACAGCATGTTTGAAATCTATTCTTCAGTGATATTAGGCAAGTATTCTTCTGTAGACTTTTGCGGTGAAGGTGAGTACAAAGGGAGGTAACTCATTTATATTTCCCTTTGGAGACGCTTATTGGAACAGGATGCTTAATACGTCGAATACGGTAATTAATGGTTCATGATCTAATTCACATTTATCCATTGAATACTTGGCATGAATTCCTGTTAATTGTATGATTTATTAATCTGGTCAGATGTATTTCCTTTATGTATTTAACTTGAATATTTAAGTATTAGTAGCATTGGTAACATATGTACTACTGATAACATTTCAGATGATTTCAGTAATATGGCTATTCCAATGGAATGGAAACAAAACTTTGCGATTAATAATGTCTCCTAAGACATAGTGAAGTAGTGCCGAATCAGGATATGCGTTAACAACATTTAAGATTTTAATTGTTTTCCCGCATGAAATGTGCAAGTAACAGGAATTCACATTTATAAACTGCTAACAGTCGATAGGAAGAGTTTGATTTACAGTTTCCGCAGTAGAAGTGTTTTGGTGTGAGAGAAACTATGCAATTAACACAAGAGTCCCCATTTAATAAACATTCAGTTAACAACATGGCCAATTTAAGCAGTTGTGATTGGTACCTCAGTAACCATGGTAACAGTATTACGTACACCGGCAGGTACAATCTGTGTTGATAGAAAGTGGGTTGTACTGGGTAGTTTAATTTCAACAATTTAACAAGATCATTGTGTTGTGGAAATGGGATGCTGTACCAGCGATAGAAACTAACTTTTAAACTTACTAGCCCAAATAGTGGTACAAATAACAAATATTATGAATTTTTACTAGCCTTTATGATACCTTTAGCATTGGGAGAAATGGCCCAGACTAGTGGGATAGTGTTGATTTCGATCCCTGCTGTACTAATATTGTCCAATTCTGAATAACTTTGAGGAGTAGAAAAGTACATTGTAAGTATGTTTCATAGTCAGAAATGATATTCACATCTTAATACCAACTGCAGATAAATAAATGTTCAACCTAGAACATCCCTGTGTTTCTGACGATAGTTGCACTTGTTGCAAGGTGGTTATCTCCAGAGTTGTTTGCTTTAGTTAAGTCTACCTCACCATTGTATGACGTTGTCTCTTGTCGGCTACTCTACACACACTTCCTGTGTTGTGATACAGCAGTCCATGGGTTATTGATTATTTCCCAGCAACATGTATGCTTTGTAGGTCTTGTAACTGGTGCATGTTTGTCCGCATTACGTGGCTTGTGCATGTTTGACATTATGTGCCTGGTGCATGTTTGACATCCTATGACTGGGACATGTAGTGATGGTGTCGCCGTGTATGTTGCAGATACCAGATGGAGGTAGATCGGATCAAGGAGGCCGTACGACAGAGGAATCTGGCCAGAAGAGGACATGCCGCACAGATCGGTGAGTTCAGTCTTCATCTCGCTCCTAGGATTCCAACACTGTGTCGCTAATAGTTAACTCTACAGCATATTCTTTATACCATGACAAAAAATGTGAAAAATAAAGAAACAATAAAAATAATGTTTTCTTTTCAATTCTTACTGTATTGGAACTTTGTAACATTGTAACAAAGTAGCATTGCATTAACATTGAAGTAACAGATAAGTAAGTTCTGTCTGTCATGTCTTCAGCCAAGCCTATCCGGCCAGGCCAGCATCCCGGTGGATCATCTGCGGGCCCAGTGGGCATCCGTGGGGGTGGCGGCAGTCTGGCCCACAATGGACCCACACCAATCAAGGCAGAGCCATCAGCGTAAGTGTCTGCTAGTGATCGCTGCCACTAGCTATGTACTCCCCAGGGAGTTGGGAAGGTGAAATAAGTGCACATTGATGAATGTGCCTGGGATAACTTTATCACTATAATTATACACATTTTATATTGTTAAAGCGGTTTTCATTTTAGTTGTAATAACCTATCCATTTCATCTTTAATAATATATGATGAAACTAACTATTACATTATTATTCTTATTCTTGTTTTAATCCACAGAGATGTTCAAACTCCTGTAACCCACAACACTTGTATTACTAAATAGATATAGGACAATTTGATTTTACTATAGCAGACATTTTCTTCTGTGTTGTTTACAGATAAGTTGGCATGGTGCGGACGTCGGTGTGTGTTAGCAGACATTGGTCGGAGCGGTCAGTTCTCCGACTGGGCAGGAGTCAGTCCGCCATCCTGGGCTGTTTCCTCATTAGCATTCCGCTGTTTTATCGGGTGTCGCCGCTCCACTGCACAGGTCTGGGGTCACGGTCGTGTCGGCATTCCCCGGCATCCCCGCCAGTCGTCGCCTACTTGCATTTACACCACGTGACGAGCTGAGAGTGCGGGTGGAAAGATACATGTGTGACTGCTTCCATGTTGTGCAATCCTGCTTACTGCTACGTATTCATACGGCAAGTAGTGAGGAGCTTACTGCTACGTATTCATACGCCAGGTAGTGAGGAGCCACCGACTCGTACTCACTGGGACGATGGACAGCTTTGACTGAGACATCGTAATGTAGAAAATGTGTTGCATGTATTCTTTGACATTTTCATGATACAAGTATCTGTAAACAACAAATAGAAAACCAAATTTAAGTATAATGCTGCCTATGATCCTGCAGACCCAGCGTTTGTTTAATACAACATTGATCTAGCCATCCTATAAGGCATGTTTCTTTTCCTGGAGAGAGCTACTGCTTATGCACAGCCTATGTATCGTCTCTCTCTGTGTTTGCTTTGGACATTAGGACGTTAGGTTATCTCTCGGTCTCCCTGTGAGATGGTTGCACGGTCGGCCAGTGAGTGGCGACACCCCAGTACTGTAGGCATCATTGTGTATATTGCTCACCGGTAGCTTAGAGTAATGCTAATGTTGTAGCGGTGTGACAACTACTATTAAACCTATGTTGAGCTACAAGGTGTCTGTCGACCAGATGTATCTTTTTGCAGTGAAAGAATTCTCAGTGAAATGCTAAATATTTGGTTGATGAAATAGGATGTTATTTCTGATTTGAATGACTGAATCTTCTGAGATAGAACGTTTTGTTGACTTGTGTAAATCATGTACAAATGCTTTTCTGGGAGGTTTTCCATGGGTACCGAATGTTCTAAGGACTGAATGGTTTGCTAGGCGTAGACTGCTCATTTTTATCAGTTGAACTTGTTGACAAGTTGTGGATTATTGTTCTTCATTTGTTGTGATTTTTACAAGTTTTAACCGGAAACCGATATATGCGATGTTAATACGGTATTATTAGGAAATGATGAAATGGAAGTTAATTTCAATTCAGATGTCGACCATGTGTTTTCAGCAAAGTTGTAGGCGTAAGGAGATGTATCCACTTTCGAATGCCCAATTTAGTCCTTTCCTTGCACATGATGCGTGTATCCACAGTAACAGCTACTCTTGTCTTTCTCAAATGAACCAGGAGGAAAAACACTGGTAATTACGTAGTTTTCGAAGCGGGAAAGGACTGATGCTAGGGTATGCCTGCTGATTATATTACATGGTTGACAGTTACTGAATTGGGATGTGCTATACATTGGTATCTAAAACCATAACTATACAACAGCTGCTATTGAATAAAACCATCCCTTGTTTACTTTGCACTAATATGTACAGCATCATTGAAAACTGAACAATTTTGTGTGAATGTTAGTCCGGTCCCTGCGTACGTTTTGCGTGAAATGTGATTATTACAACAAATGCCAGGGGTATTCTTTGTTTGCTTACTAATGACCGATGTCTGAACACAACTGGTATGTTCTGTTGACAAAAGGACTTCTATCATTTTGGGATGGTCTGTGACATTCTCCAATATGTGTTTGGTATGTTGAAAAACATTTAAATACCTTTTATTTTTCAAATCATAAATATGATAAACCCAATCATATCCAGACTTTGTTGTTATAAAATAAAACCCGATTCTGTAGTGAGTAGTTGAAGATTGCAATTACTGGTATGTCTTCAGACCATCCCAATGTGATGCCGTTCACATACATCCTAGGTTACTGGTATGAAAAGGGTTGGGTGGGGGTGGGGTTTCACGTTTAAGACTTTACCTGGCCATTCTCACATGTGATAATAGTCAAACCATTGTCATCATGTGTCGATACGTCTTTCATGACATGTTTAGTTCTAGTGTATTCAACTTATTGCTTATACATATGTATGTCGTAGGATTTGTGTAATTTAATTTATTCCTCTTAATAATTGAGGTGTATGATGTAATGCTTGAGTATGTATCCTTTTAGTAATTGTACATAATCCACAAATCTTATGTGTTATGTGTATTGATTGGAACCATGCGATGTCTGGATCCAATGTGACACTGTGGTGTCTGGATCAAATGTGACAGTGATGTCTGGATCCATGTGACACTGTGATGTTTGGATCCATGTGACACTGTGATGTCTGGATCCATATGACACAGTGGTGTCTGGATCCATGTGACACTGTGATGTCTGGATCCATGTGACACTGTGATGTCTGGATCGTTGTGACAGTGATGTCTGGATCGTTGTGACAGTGATGTCTGGATCCATGTGACACTGTGATGTCTAGATCCAATGTGACAGTGATGTCTGGATCCATGTGACACAGTGATGTTTGGATCCAATGTGACAGTGATGTCTAGATCCAATGTGACAGTGATGTCTGGATCCATGTGACACAGTGATGTCTAGATCCAATGTGACAGTGATGTCTTGATCCATGTGACACTGTGATGTGTGGATCCATGTGACATGGTGATGTCTGGATCCATGTGACACTGTGATGTGTTGATCCATGTGACATGGTGATGTCTGGATCCATGTGACACAGTGATGTCTGGATCG
>JAUTBZ010057440.1:0-18128 GCA_032361785.1 Lepetodrilus galriftensis
ATAGTCACTTCCCTTCAACAACGTGACAATGCCAACTAAATATGCATTCAAAGTTGCGTAATGCGCTGGAAATGTTAATTATTTAACAAAGAAAATGGTTAGATAGCATTGATAGATATGCGATAAACAGATTATAGTATGTCTATTTACATATCGTACCCTATATCGGCCCAAGACTCCCATATTGGTCAGAGGGCCAATATGGGAGTCTCGGGCCGATATAGGGTACGATATGGAAATAGACATACGATAATCTCTCTATATATAACCCCCATATTATATTCAATGTTTTATGCGCTTTATATATACCCCCCCTTATTATATTCAATGTTTTATGCCTCTTTGTGGTGTGCGCCATATAAATATCATTATTATTATTATTATTAAAAGTCTTTTTCACTTTGGAAAAATTTATGTTTGAAGAAAACAGACACCATTTCATGTATTACATTTAATTGTTTTATTTATTTCCGTTGGGTTTGGAACTGACAAATTTCATTTTAGGTCAGAGGAATCTCAAACAATTTATAAAATATTTCACCCATGTGGTCAATCAGAATGTTTAAAAGGATTGTTATGAAATATTGATAAGTTTGACAAATGCACACACATTTAATTTCTTACCATTTATTTATTTACTTTGTGAACAACGTGGAATTAATTGAGAATTGGAATTATAGCGAGGTGCCCATAAAGCTTCTGCATCCAGTAAGAAACCTGACCCCAAGAGTACAAAACATTTTTGAGTATAATTTCATACTCACGTTCAAATTTTATGTAGGGATTTATGAACAAAATCTGAGTTGAACATGAAATTGTACTAAAAATATTTCATAATCTCATGGCCTGAGCTTTCTCATATCTAATTGGCTGTGAGATTACGAAACCTTTGAGTACGATTTCATCCTTGCTCTTATTTCATATGGGGAAATATAAACAAACCTTTGAGTTAAGCATGAAATCTTACTAAAAAATGTTTCATAATCTTGGGGCCTGATCTCAAAAAGACTTGCCGTGATCTCTTACTAACCCTCGCCCTGCTGGATTAGACACAGGCACTGCTCTTAATGGCATCTCCGGTTGCCTCCAGCATGGAGAGGGTTGAACACGAGTGCTTCATAAAAGGATGGCCATGATTTGAATTAATGTTGATTCTGATCTGCTGGTGTTCTGAACTACAGGACAAGCTGGACGTCAAGAAGGACAAGAAAGGAATGGTGTTCATTCAGGGCGCTATGATCAAAGAGGCGTCCAATTCCAAGGAACTGTTCGCGCTGTTTGAAGAAGGCTCCAAGAACAGACACACAGCCTCAACAAGTAAGTGAAGATCATCCTTGGATAGCAATACATCTGTGTTTGGTCTGACCCTGAGACTAGGAAACCTTTTGAGTATGATTCTGTGCTCAATGTTAAATTTTATATGGAGATTTGTGAAAAAAACTTTTGAGTTGTGCTCAATAAAGTTTTGTAATCTCAGGATCTGGGCTTTCAGTTTGAGAATTGTGTTGCATTATGTTTGGTGAAGAATGGATTTAGGATTATTGTTATTCATGAAGCTTAAGATTACTCTCTAACCTTCCCTGCTGACCATAAGCTATTTTTTGTATGCTATGGTCAGCTCGAAAAACTCCTCTAACTTTCCGTGATGACCATAAGCTACTTTTTATATTGGTATTGTCAGCTCGAAATTCCTGTAGCCTTCCCCATGCTGGCCATAACTTACTGGTATGGTCAGCAGGGCCATAACTTACTGGTATGGTCAGCAGGGAAGGCTAGAGGAATCTCAAGCTACTGCTCATGGAGCCGGTCTGTGTATTTCAGAGATGAATGCTGAGAGTTCCCGGTCTCATCTCATCATTGGTATTGTGTTGGAGACCACCAACAAGTTGACAGGACAGGTCACCAAAGGAAAGGTAGGCAAGAAAGCAAGAAAGACTTTTATTTCTTGCCTGATCACAGACATTATAACATTCATCAATGATAATTTTCTGCAGATCCTTAGATTTTTAGGCTCAGGAGTAATTCTCATATACCTGGGGTGCGTTCAATCAGCACAGGGCTGCTTAGCTAAACTGGTTCCCTGTCCCATCATATGACTCTTTAGACAGTGGCTAGTTTAGTAAGCGGGGCTTGTAAGCTCTTTTGTCATTGAACTCACTCACGGCCGTGGCCTGCATGCTCACTGGAACCGGCTGTTTCAGCTGAAAATACAACTCCCAGTTCTCATCCCTCAACATTCAGGAGCCAGGAATTATGGAGCCATTCAGGATCACTTCCGTAGAGAGTGTGTCCTTTCCAAAAGCCGTATGTCTGCGGCAATATAGCTTGCCATCAATGAATATTGCTTTACTTGCTGGGACTTTCTGTTGTAGCTGAGCTTGGTGGATTTGGCTGGTAGCGAGAGAGTGGCTAAGACACAGGCTGGGGCAGAACAGCTGAAGGTACGGTCTCACTTACTGTCCTTTCTACTTCATGTCTATTGTCAGACTAGATCTGTATATTTCAGATCTGCACCAGGAATAACTATATGTCTTCATTGATACTGATTCAGGCAAACCCTTACAAATATGGAACTACAATTTAAATACCTTTATGATCACAGGAAGCCATGTCTATCAACAAGTCTCTGTCGGCTCTGGGTGACGTGATTTCCGCACTGAGCAGTGAGCAGTCGTTCATCCCGTACAGAAACAACAAACTCACCATGGTGATGCAGGACTCGCTGGGAGGGAACGCCAAGACACTCATGTTCGTCAACATCTCCCCGGCTAACTACAACACCGACGAGAGCATAATTTCGCTGACGTAAGTTCGCTAATGTTGTTGGTTGTCCTTGGAGAAATATTATGCTATGCATGTTTCATGAAAAATATGTGTTCTACATCTACCTTTACAGTAATTATGTACAAAAATATGTAAAATAATTAAATGCAACTGTTTTTTAATATTGTGTCCAAATGTGATATAGGGACAGTAAGTCTCGTCGGGGTCATTTCCGGTGACAGGAAGAATGTCGACGGTTGCTATGAATGACATCCGCATCCTGACATGTGTCACAATGGGATGTCGTCAATGTGTCGTCAATGTGTAGCGCATTTAGGTATTTGACTGGTTTATGTCACCGGATATAAAATTATTCTCGGGTTATCTCGTGTCAACTTACGCACCCTATTGCCACTTTAAAAAATGTCAATTACTGGAATTGACCTCTAAAATAGTCCTATGAAAATGTCGCCGGGTGTGATCTGAGATGCTCCAGCTACCTGGGGGACTGGTATTCTTGGCCTGTGGGATTACCCCTTTGGCTCAGTTGATAGAGCATTGGACTCACAATCCAGCAACTTGGGTTTGAATCCCAGGATGAGCAGTCCTCAGTTACAGAAACGTTGTGTTTAACTACGGTACTTGTTTACAGATATGCTTCGCGTGTTAAGCTGATCACCAATGATGCCTCGAAGAATTCTGACAACAAAGAAATTGCCAGACTTAAGGGCGTAAGTAGCCAATGGTTTACTTCTAATGGTCTATTCATTCAACCCTGTAACACATTCAAATTAGAGTACCGGTAACTTTTATTTTTTAAATTTCCTTTATTTTTCATTTTGTCAGGCACGATACAGATAATATAACATAGATTATGTTGTAAGTATAATAACAATTGGTACAAATGTAGTACAATGTGTATTGCATATACAGTATTAGGAACAGTGTACATCAAATCCGATGCTAGTATGCATTTGATGTTATTCAAGTATGGTGTGGAAAGAGGACAAAAACAATAAAACTTATCATAAGTGCATGTTGTAAAGGCTATATATGGTAGCATTGTAGTATTTTCTTAGGATACATTTTAGATGAATGAAAACAGGTATTGTGCCATTTCTGAATTGATTAAAAAGGAACTTTTTTGTTAATAAAATAATTACGTTTAAAGGATTGTTGTTTTCCCCCTTAATTCCAAGTAATTTATGTTCATTGTTTATATTTAGTTCTCGTCCTAGAAAAAGTATATATTGTTGAGAAGATAATAAGCATACCGTATCTATTTTTTTAAAGCAAATGATGTTGAAAAGAGAGGCCTATATATCATTATGAACTAGGAGGGCTATAATCACAATGTTGACATGATAACGTAGGCAAGTAGGATAATATGATCAACCTAGTTCCTACATAGTGTAGTAATTAAATATGATGTTTCATGTTTCAGGTCATCCAGAAACTGAAGCAAGGAGAAGCATTAGATGAAGAACAAGACTGAAGAGAAGATGAAATATGTATCAAAGTGAAATCTGTGATTCTAAATTGAATATATCATTAGATAAATTGAAAGATAAGATACTTCTGATATGTGATAATTATATTTTGATGATGTATGATTACAAACATTCACAAATGATGTCAGTCACTCACTGTTGAGTCAAGCTACAGCAAATATTCATGATTTATATTTAGATGTGATATTTCTTTCATTATACACCCAATATCTCAATTGTGTTATGTTTTTATGATTAACCAGACATAGAATGTACACTTGTCAATATCATGTTGCAAGCACAATCTTTGAATATTTGTTACATATTGTTTTGAGATTATTTACACTTTATTGAAAATCAAAATTACTCATTAACATATATATATATTTTTTTATTATTATTTTCATGTGATAGATTCCATCCAAAAATATGTATTGGATATAATCATGTTATGCCTATCGTATAATTAGCTGTAGCTCACGAGGCCTCGATGATAATTAATAAGCTTACGTTATGGCTTGTTCGTCCACCAGCCACATAATGTAGGTAGGAACTCCTGTAATTTCAATAAACAGCTAGGACCACTAAGCTTTTTCATACATGGTTCTGTCAAGAATGGAACAGAAAAATTAGTTGCACTACAATGTCCACTGTTGATATTAATTTTTTTTATTGAAATGTAATTGCAAGTTCTGATACCAAGTCAGCTACAGGTCCATTTGGAATATTTTTTTTATATTTTTTGTATTTCTTAATTCTATCATGGACAACATTGTGATCTTACACAGATCATATTAGCAAATAATTAGCAGTTCATTGTTTGGGCATAATCTTGGAAAACGTACATGAATGCAGTTCATATTTCTAGAATTGAGAGTTCTGTAGTTTGGCAACTTCCCTTAAAGGTTGTGTCTGACCATGTGTACATGTATTAACTAATAATATAATGCATATAATGTGCAACAGATATTCCCATCACATACTGAAGCATGTTTATTAGTATATTGAATCAAACCTTTATGTTGAGCATTGTGTAATCAGTGACAGATATATCAAATCCAAGTGCAATTTTTCGTGCATTTAATGTGGCTGTTTTATAATTTGTTAATTATGTAGCACATTTTGTAGCGTTTGTCAAATTATTAATGTATACTTTTTAATACTAGAATTGGATAGATAAGTTGAAACTGCGTGCAACTGTATGTTGAACATGTACGAAGATGGTAGCATATTGGTCAATTATTAAATAAATTAAATTTCAACAATAAAATCTAAAGTTAGAAAGTTTATAGCTTGTGTTCATTACCTTATTATATATTAACAGTATTATATATTGCATGCAAAACCACAGCAAGTTTGAAGAATGATTTGTACCGTTATATTCCGTCCATATTACCTAAAAATAATACCTAACATATACTGGAGTTATTTTTCTTTTTTTTTTAATATTTATTTTCTATTACTTATATCGTTTTTATATTTATAAAGAAACGTTTGGAAATTGTGAATACAATTTAACTATATTTATGCCATGGTATTATTAAGATAGAAACTATTGATTGCAATCATGTCTCTGCCCATAACTTGTGATTCTGTTTTATTAAGCACCCTGTGATCCTAATATCTCTCTCAAGGCAGGACCTTGATTCTACGACCGCTCACTGCAGGGAAAGTGAGTTTTGTTCTTTTCTATCAATGGTGACAGCATTAAATTTCTTTATGAACTCTTTGCAGATTTCACTTATTTTTGTTACCATTCTCTGTTGGGTATCTGTTCCAACTGCAGCATGATATTCCAATGAGCTACCAACAGCCAGTTGTACTCAGTCCTAGTACAAGCAGGAGATGGCCACACAAACCACGATACAGTGAAATAATCTTGAAAGCAGGGGTCCGTTGCTCAGATAATTGTAGCGCTACAATAGTTGTAACTGGGCTGACCTTACAATAATTGTAGGCTACAATACCCAGATCTGTATCACTACGAGTCCTAACTCCTTAGTTACGACTCCTTAAAATTACGATTGTTCCGTAGAATAGGCCCCTGAATTCCAATTCAACCCAAGACATGGCAAGACCTGCTACAGATACTGAAATCCGTTTCTTGAAATCCTAGTTTCCAGGAAATCTTTCTATTTTAATTTGTTCCTATTTGCTCCACATATATATCACAACACATCAATGGTGAAATGAGCTAAATTGCAATTGCAATCAAAATTTCAACAGAAAACCCAACAATTTTTATTACCCATAGAAAATATTTTATTTAGTAAATATGTCCCTGCCATGAGTAGAAGTGATGCTGTCAATAAGATCACTGACAAAATGTTAAAACGCAATAGCTACCTAAATCTAATAGACTAGGGCATGCCAAAATGGCAACCAATAATTGGTAATACGGTAAGTACATTTACAAAACCTTTACTGGGTAGCTGTAGATAAGTATTTGTATGCATAATGATTGTCTTTTATATTTTTTAAAAAAAAGGAGAAAAAAAACACCACAACTGTAGCTTTTGGGTAGTTCAACCCAAAATAAAAATTAAATAAATAGCACACGTCTGTAGAAAATGTTAAATGTTTTGGCTCCATGAAAAATCACAATCGCATGAAATAGCACAGGTAGAAGACATTTCTGCATGAAACTGCAGATGGAGAAAAGTCATTTGAATACTTTTTAATACTCCACATTGGATTGAACACGGTTTTGATACAAAACTGCATGTAGTAATCACGCATTTGCATCATTTTAACATTGGTCCATAGAAATAACACAGGTTAATGTTTCAAATGAACACAACTTGTTGAATATTTGCATATGCAGTGAGTGAGTGAATATGGAGTTTAACGTCGCTGCAGGAATCTTTCACCAATTTGCGACGATTGCATACGCGGAGATAGTCCCAGAGTCTTAATGTAGAGTAGCACAGACTCATACACAGCAGCAATGTTGAAGACACGAGATGTGGTCAGACGTCTATTTCTGATGTTTCTTGTACATAGCAATCACTTCTTGAACATCATCTTTGGAGCCCATGAAGATAGGACTTCGTTCATGGATGGCCTTGGGCTGGAGATCCAGAATTCTGTTCAAGCCGTCCGTGGCCATTCCTCCGGCCTGCTCCATGATGTACGCCATCGGGTTGCACTCGTACAGCAGCCGCAGCTGAAAGATACGTCGTACGCACATGATTCAAATGGTAAGACAGTCAACGGTTTCGAGGCACGTAATTGATTATCTCCCTTTAATTAATACCTCCGCTTTGCCAGTGATGTTTTTATTTTTGTTGGTTGAATTAATGCTTTACGTCGCAGTGGGAATATTACACCCATGTTTTTAGTTATCTGCCAAATCCACACTAAAATGTGCGCTCAAGCATGACAAATCATTACCCTGGCAAATGGATCAGCGTACACTTAGGCCTATATTATCGAACACGGTTTAGTGTAGACCTGGATTACTGTCAGTCTTGGTATACGGAAACCCAGAGTCTTGGTTTAGCAAAAACTATATTATAGAAAACAGGCATACCAAAACCAGGTCCAGACTTAGTTTCCAGTAAACTACTTTCCATAATACCGTTTAACCTTCTCCCTGATGAATAAAATCAAAGTGTTCTATTTCTGTATGTCATCGGGCAACTTAGTCTAATTCAGCAGGGAGAGGGTTATGGTTAACCTCGCGTTTTAGAGCTAAACCTGGTCTAGACACGTTCGATAATATGGGCCTAATAGTCCAATCCCAAGGGAGTAAAAACTTGTATGTAATTTGAAATTGTATCTCTGAATATTTAAGATTTCAAATATTTCGAGAATATCGCACCTCTATTTTGCTAATGGTACAAAAAGTCTTAATTTCCAAATGACATTACCTTTCCCTTAGGGTTTTCCGTGGTGGCGGGGTACATGAATATTCCTCCATACACCAGCGTCCTGTGGACGTCGGCCACCATGGATCCAATATACCTCGCTCCGTACGGCTTGCCACTCTGAAATTGAAACCACAATCCAATAATTAATAAAAATAAATGCAAAAATCATAATTTGAGCATGACAATTTTCGGAACACTTATGAAAATCACAGATTTATTAGTCTAAGGATCCATTTTTTATTTACACTGGACATTGCTTGGGCCTGTAGCTGCCAGACTTTTCCACCAAAATCACAATTGTCTATTGAAATGCCCGATAACTGGTTGCACAAAATATACGACAGTTCCGAGGTTCCTGCTGCGACAATCAACAAATCAAGCATTAATCCAGGAATATCCACCGGAATAATCAACGTTGGTGCCAGACTCAAAAGTATGGCTGTGTGCGACATAATCATTTAATCAACAAGATCCAAGACAAAAGTATCTGGTACCGCGGGGAACTTCTTGCTCTTGATGTACTCGGTCATGGCGGGATCCCAGTACTTCTCGTAACCCTCGTTCAGGGAGTAGATCTTTCCCCGGGGTTTACACGTGATGTTCCTCTCTGTGAGAATAAACTCACCAATGGCCTAAATAAATAAATGCAGAAATAATAAATATTAGTAGTTTAAGAATTAACTACAGTAATTCTTATAATAATTAAAACCCTCTAATAGTACGATCACCTAAATTAATAATAATATTTACTATTTACCACAATTGTTAATGTTCATAATTTTAGGGTCGAGAATTTTGGAGAAAAATTTAGGAGTTTGAATTATTAAAGTAATTACGTTACCGTTTTGTTTAATTTGTATCTGTGTAAACTACTTTACACAAGTCCATAATTATTTTAACGTACAGCGATACTTAATAGCGTGATAGCGTACAACGTCGACTCACCGGGTCGTACATGAATCCGTTGACACCATTTCCTGTGGACAAGACAACCATGGTAGCACTGCCGTAGAGTGCGTAACCCGCAGCAACCAGTTCTTTGCCAGGCTTCAGACAATCGGTCACAGACACTGGCGTCTCGTTTGTCTGCCAAACAAATAATAAACAACATGAAAAAACATCAATGAAAGTAAGATGAATATACTTAATAAGCTGTCATCTTTCTGAAGTCAGAACTAAGACTAAAGGAATAATAAAATAAAATTAATAATAATTTTGTCCAAAACAATATTATAATAATGTTGACTACCAATACGAACATATTTCAAGATGGATGCAAAATTTAAACTAAGATATTGATGCTATAACGCTGTCTACCTATATATTTATAAATACAAAATATCAAATCCAATATATTGTCATCTCACCTTTCTATAAATGCCAAATATTGACCCAATGGAGACGAGACAATCAATGTTTGAGGAACCATCCAAAGGATCAAAACACACGATGTACTTGCCCTGAAAATATCATCAACCATAATGGATTAATAATAAATCAATAAATGCAGGGTTCACAATTAACACTGCCCCGCTCACCCAGGACATTTCTCCCAATGCTAAAGGTATCCTAAGGACGAGTAGAACATTCGTTATTTGTATCACTATTCGGGCGTGTACGTTTTAAAGTTGTTTCTATCGCTATAATGATAATAATGATAATGATAATAATGATGATTTGGAATATCTCACCCATAGGCGACGATAATAATGATGATAATAATGATAATAATAATAATAATGATAATAATAATGATGATAATAATAATAATGATAATGTAATCCCCCATATCCATCCAGAACGCAAAGATGGTCATATATCGACTTTCATCTTACCCGTTTTTCGGTTTCCACTTCTATGACGGTTTCATTTTCCTCCGTCACAAGTAAACACGTGGTGTATGAAGACTTGAGCATGTTGATGAACAGGTCGTTGGACAGGACGTCCAGTTTCTTGACGTGATCGCCCGATACATTGTCTGTTCCTGCCAGGCCATACCTGCCCAACATATACACAGGATCATTTGGAGTCGCTTTTAAGATTAATTAACTTGCATCAAGGCAAATTAGCAACTTTACAGCAGGATAAACACTGCAACACCTGTAGCCCTGAGTGTTACCGATGAACCAAGAATGGCAGCAGATATAAAACACATCCCAGAAATGACATTTAACATTTGGCTATTATTTCTTTTGTCAGTTTTGTTTATCAGTTGTTTTAGCTTCTACTTCTAGGCCACTTTTAGTGGCTGACAATCTTACAGAGTTATGAAAAATAAATTATATATGTTAATTTCATATCAGTATTTAGACTACCGGTTTGTAAATATGAAGATGGATTTTTGTCTTTATTATAGATGGGTTTTTTATAGGCATGTAAACAATCTTTTTGTTATGCGTGTTAAGTTTATTGCTTAATATAATATATAAACTACCATTATCCAAGTTTGTGTATAGCCAAATCAAAGTCTACATAATTTCAGAATTCAGATAAATATTTGTTTTATCATCGGTACACTAGTTAGCTACTATGCCTGGAATAAAATCAGCTTCAAACTGACATAAAAGTACACGAAACAGTCTAAGCCTTTAACTGGGTTATCAAACTTTAGCATTTATACATGATTACAACTTAGACCTCGCATACAACGTACTCATTGGGACCGGCTATTTTTGTCCGTTATATTTGTAGTCCGTTATACGCATATGTCGTAATTCGCGTTAGACGGGACGGGGACTTCAGATTCAGTACGTTATAGGCGAGGCTGTTATATATGCGAGGTCAAAAGGTTCACCAGAGGACAATGACACTGACAGGCTTAAGCATGTACAAGTACAGGACTAATGCTTGTTCTGTAAATATTACTAATTTAATAATACATTAATAAAGAAAATAAAGAAAAAAAATACATACCGAGTATATGGATGTTTGCAATCCTTTGCTTGGAATATATCAAATAACAATCTATATTTAGAAGACCATGTACAACCTGAGTTACCTGACCATAGTGATTGTTTACGGTCTCGGATTCTGTGCACTTATGACCGGATTAGTTTGTGATTATCCAAATATTAGTTTAGAGTCAATGTCTTAACACCAGTACTCCTAGCAATGGCAATAGTAATGTCAGCTGAGTCATCATCAATAACTATTCAGGATAATTCAGGTTATTTATTAGTTGCTACTCTTATATATGTTTAACAATATCTTGTAACCAACAGGGTTATAAGTTTCCACTCGCCCGGCGCCCCGATCCATTTCTCGTAATGTTAAAGGTATATCCTACGGGCTAGTAGAAATTTCATGTTTTGTTATATATATATCATTATTCGGGCGAGTACGTTTTAAAGTTAAGTTCCAACCTTGATCTTCAACAGCTGTTCAACGTCATTTCCCCCAAATACTTGTCTTAAAGTAAATGACAGGATGTATTCATTGCGAAATGATGCAACTGCTTCCAAGTTCATTTCAATAGAATTATCTTTTTCAACAATTGTGTTGAGTTCACCAGTATTAGGTTACACTGGTATTCTATTTATAATGACCGACTGCCCTATATTTTATGTTCATTGAGGTATCGGTACATTTGCCAATTACTCAAAAGTATATATTGTATTTAATCAAAAATTAAGAGAAAAAAAAAAGAGAAAAAATCATTACAGGTACATGACCAAAATATTAATGCTCAACTCAAAAATATTAATTACAATTGATGGCACATGTTAGCTAGGTCATTAAATCCACATTATTCATTAAACCTCCATATATACAGTAATTTGTTGAACAATTTCTTTATATGGATCAACTGCAATACAGTATGCAATATTTATGTTCATCGAGGTATAAAACATAAAAAAATAAGTGCAAATTTTTATATGAACTGCTTTACAGATTGCACATAGTTTTTATTCTGTTCATACAAAATAGTGCAGTCAATCTGTAAATGAATCAAGTAAATCTCCAATTTGTAGAATAATTTATTAATACATGTAGATAAGAATTATTGAATGCATTTAAAAAAGATTCATCAGGGTTCGCAATTAACACTTGCCCGTTCGCTCGGGCCATCTCTCCCAATTTGCTAAAGGCAAAACAAGGGCTAGTAGAAATTCATAACATTTGTTAGTTGTATCACTATTTGGGTGAATACGCTTTAAAGTTAGTTTCTATCGCTTAGCAAACCCAACGTCAGAAAGATGTTACTGTAAATTATGAAATTAATGCGAAAGGTGTGACTGCCGTATTGTCACATTTTATTGGTGTCGCACTTGCGTCTAAAATCTAGAGGTCACATTAAATTAGCGATGCATTAATTTCGTGAGTATGTAATAACGTCATAACGGTGTCGCTGACCAATCCGACGTTATGATATATCGACAGATTTTTCGCCAGGCTTTGTTATGTGGGTATGAACGGGAAAAACAAGCTGTAGAGTTAAAGTGGATTCATAGTTTGCATATTATTTTTCCGTTCATACCTTGAGCCTATTTTTTTTTACTAAAGCCAGCTGGGGACATCCCATGACCAGCTGTTCCCCAATACATCAATATCAATCTAGCTGGATCGATACCTGCAAAGCAAGGTAACAAACACACTATGACAACGGTGACCCTGATTAAAACATGACCATGCGATAACCCAAATATAGCATCAAGGTAGTCTAGAGTTTAGGTAAACAGCTGATAAACAGAAGTCCAAGCATGCATGCATTGCAGCGGTGACAACGAAACAAAGCGGGTCAAACTTCCAAGGCCACGACAACTTATGTTATGTTATTCTCTTGACTGCACGTCTGCTACATTTATGCAGTATCTATCTATCTCATTCTATCTTGGGGAAATATTGCTGATAAAATGTACGACTTACAGGCTGTGGATACCGGCTTTTCTGACAGCTGACGATGTGGCCTTGATCGCCGTGAGAATCGAATTTAGGAGCTGTGTCAGGTCACCAGTCGCTTTCGGGTGTTTTCGCTGTTCCTCCAACACAAACCTCGTCAGCGTGATGCAGTTGGTGTCTATGGCGGTGCCAGACGACGACATTTTGACAAACAGGACACTACACCAGCTGCATGCAGGAACTAACTCACCACACTACTGTCAAGCGAAGCTGCGAAGTGCAAAATGAATGTCACTTTTTAGACTCCACGCGCGTGAAGCGTAAACAGATCACGTGACATGACCCCGTTTTCTCATTGGTTCAGAAAGACACACCTCCGTTGTAAGTGTAGACATATTTCACGTGCTGTATACACGTGAATGTGGAAACAATCATGCATTGACAAGCGAATATCGCTGTGACAGTTCATACACATGATTTCACTTTGAATATATATCCTAAATACGTTTAAAAAGCATCAAAAACAACTTATTTACTCGTCTTGTATGTTGATTTCTAAACTACGTGCGGAAATACACGTATGCAGGTACCGTGACCTACATATGTGTGTAAACAACTAAACATACTCTACCGAATTTTGCTTCTGAGAGACCTTCAGAGTAGTGGAAAACTCCTGAAATGATGATGAAATATATATACTCCTTGTCGGAAATATACATTTGCCTCTCATAATAAATATATTAATTATATAACATTAGTCCATGATAATATTATAGGTATAGCCTACCGTTACATGCGCGGATTAGCCTACTTGCAAGCACCATCACAGTTTGGGTATCAAGGACAGCTAGACTACACATATTTTTTTGGCCCTCGAAATATCCCAAGGAATCTCAATAAACAAATCAAATGAATAGGTACAAGCTATAATAATGCTATACAGGCCCATTATTACAGCGATTTAAACTTTTGTCAGAGCTCACAGAAAACAGGCCACATTTATTCATGTTCAACTATTAAATATTCAATCACCAGCAACTATAGGCTACAATGCCACCCAATAATTAGTTTACGTAGACTATACATTAGCCTATAGTAGGGCTACTTAGTTATAATAAGCTACCTATATAGTAGCATAATTTCAGTCTATAGGCCATATATCAGCATAATATTTTGTTGTCCACACTGGTCAGCGAGTTTCATTTGGCTTCCAAATATTAGATCAAAGATTGAGGATGAGATACAGATATCGAAATATAGAAATATATATAGATAGATAGAGATAGATAGAGAGATAGAGAGCTAGATAGATAGATAAATATGAGATAGATAAATATGGCATTGTTCATAGAAAACTAATATTGCTGGCAGCCTATTTTATTCGTCTTCCCCATATATCCAGTATAGGCCCTATGTCTAGTTCTATGTTGTTTGTCCAGTGGCTCTCTGCGGAAATAAGCATAGCACATTAAACATAATGGTCGTTTAATACCTATCTCCAACAAGTCGAAGGTCAAACACTTCATGAACATTTTTATTACCAACTAAAATGTCTAGGATAAACCAGATGTTTTCAATACAAAACAATATTACTTGTGATAGAACTGAACAAGTGTGAAACATACAGAATAAAGATATGTCATACCGGTATTTACATGTACATCATCATGTAGGCTACGTCCCTTTCCATCGCGGGTCACAAACTCTGGGTAAACAACAAAACAACTTGATAAACAGATATTGAAATGCGGAACTGCCTCATACACTATTAATGTGCAGTTTTATTTAGCGCCAAATCCACGCTCGAAAGCATGCTCAGAGCGCTGTGCATTATTACCCAGGTCAATGGATATGTATGCACTCAATTCATTCTGAACTCCCTGGGGAGTATACAACCCAAGCTGCTAGTAAAGGCGCTAGAAGGTTTTACATTCACAATGTTATCTCGTCCTACAAGTATACATAAATACGAACAACAATACGTTGTATTAAAGTTACAGAGTAAAGAAGGCTATTTCAGTAACAAACGCTAATTTGTGACTGAAGGTGTGTGATGTAGTATTACTCATAAAATATGCAATAGGCCACCAACTGTGCGAATATAACAGTTTTCAGAGAGCAAAGACATGTTCTCGACGGCCAAGGGACATTTTCATGTATATATATATATATATATATTATATATATTTAGATAATCTTCCATAACAATTGCGATGATCCATTGATCCAATAATCTCCCATCCTCTGAAAAACATACATCCGTCGGATGTTAAGCAGACTTCAAGGCCTTTTCTCGATTAATTTTTTTATTTTTTCTTGCTAATCTAAGATTCGTATAGTTAGGCTCTGAAAATGTCACGCACGTCCTTAGGCTATGAAGATCGTAAGAACTTTTCTAAACTATCCCCCCCATATCTGTCATTCACGAAGAGGTCGTACTTTAGTCTGGGCGTAAATCAGAAATCATCTTAGGCCTGACTTTACGCCCGGCTTATCTGTAAACTGTTAAGACCACTTGGCTTTTGCGAGATGTATGCACGGTGTGAGCCTAGGATCATACTGGGTTAACATATTACATTGCCAACAATTTACAGTGCATTTTAATTCATAGATTCAATATTTTAAATGTATGAGAGGAAAAACTGACTGCGTTTATTTGACAGATTGACTGGCATGAGTTTGATGAAAGAAAACATTAAGATAATGTATAAATTTGTATATGTATTCACGAAATTATGTGTGAAAAATGTACAAATCTATGCACTTTGTGTGTGAATGCCTATAAAGAATCTTCATTTACTTTCGTTAAACACATGCCAGTTAATGAGCCAAATATGTGCAATCAGTTTTTCATTTCAGGCATGAAAGACATTGACTCTGTGAATGAAAATTCGAGCCATTTTACACATTGACTGTAATATATATTTTAGAATTTAGAATTTCGATCTGAGACTAATTTAGTAATTACGCTTGTTTTAATCACCCAACAGTTGTTATTTACTGATGTACTTAGTCCCCAGTACTCGATAGTTACTAGTATCTGATATGAATAAAGTGAACTATACGCTATTTATCTTGTCGTTGATGCATCAACTGATCTATGAAGGAATATGCGAGCGAACATTAGAGTTATCTCCCCCTTGCATAATATATAATGAAGCAAACACATACGGACCATATTCAGGTTGTCTATCTTGGGGTTGCAGTGGGTCTTTGTCAACCACACAGCGATGGAAAGCTTTTTGAAAGTACAAACACGATTTTATGTATATTATGAATGTACTTTGCAGATATAGCTAAGAACTAGTCCAAAACAACCATAAATATCTGTGATATTATTCTTTTAATTCGGGAATCGTCAATTTTATTCGGGTTCTTCAGTTATAATAGATATATACATGTATGTACATTTTTTAGCCTAAGAACGTGCGTGGAATTTGCATAGCCCTACTATTTTTTATTATTTTTTTTATTTTTTTTTTTTTATATTCGCAAATTATAGGCGCTGATATCTACTTGACATCCGACGTTTGTTTTGCAGAGAATGGGAGATTATTGGATCATGGAAATTGTTATTGAAGATTATCTAAATAATAGCATGGCCGTCGAGAACATGTCGGTTCTCTCAGAAAACTGATATATTCGCACAGTTGGTGGTCTATTGAATATGTTATGAGTCAGTCTCATTAAAATAAGATCCGAAACTAACGTTCAGACAAATATGTGATACTCGCTCCATTGCTGAGATCTGATTTTAATGAGATTGGTTATAATGAGTAATACTAAATTAGACACGAGGAGAACCTCAGTCGCAGATTAGCGTTTATTACTGAAATAGCTTTGTTATTTCTGTAACCTTAAAATAACGTAGTTTTGTTCGTATTTATGTTTTATTGTATATGAACGCGTTTAGTACGGCAATTGGCTGTATTAACCCAGCATATGAGGGTTTAAATAGGATGGGGGTGGGCAATGTGAACAGCAGCCTCGATTGTATGGTCTACATGGAGTTGTTATTATGATTATTCTTATGATTATTATTACCATCATCATTATTATTATTATTATTATTATTAGACTACATGACTGTGCGGAAATGGAAAATGCACGCAATAGGATTAGCGTTAAATATATTAAATTAATGGACTGCACATATTTTACGTGGAAGATCTCTAGCAACTTTGCGAGCCTGTCATTTGAAGGAATTATATTATATTTTCCAAGAAAGAACTAATGTAAATATATGGCAACAACATCAAGAATAAAGCAATAGGCAAGTAGATAATTCCGAACTCGATTGTATACTCCACAGGGTTTAAGTTATTATTATTTTATTATTAGTAGTATTGTTGTTGTTGTTGTAATAACTTTCTGTGAGGTATATTTCCGAACTTGTGTGAATAACTTTCTGTGAGGTATATATAATAATTGTTTTATCGCTTATTGAATGCATATGTAAATACGAGTAAATATATACGTATTCACCACCAGCTTGCCACGATTACCGTTACTTTAAACCATGGCTACTTGTTTCCGCATGTCCCACTAGTTTTCAATATTTTCATTTTATTTTGTAGAGATAAATACAATAAAATGTGAACATATTAATGAAAGGCAGCGGGACTTGCGGAAAAAAATTACTAAATACTTGTTGCCCATTAATTGCTTGTGTAGACCGAATTACATGTGCATACTATCAGGGAAATGCGCTTGGACCACAACAAACCGCGAGTGTATGCCTTTAACATAATGCAAATTATACTAAGCTTTATACATTTCACCATTGAAGATACAGATAGTGAACCACTCGAAACAGTTCAACCACGACAATACAGTCGCGCATTTGTTTAAATTTCGTATTATATCAATATATATAATATACTATCACTTTTTTTTACGATATTGGCGTTCACATTACAATTTACTAACAACTTGAAAATCAGTTTAGCCGTGGTTGATCTACGAGATTTCTTCCCGTTATAGCAGCTGCAACATGAAAAACAACAAAAACAAAATTACATGTTTATTTATATCTTTAAAACACCAGTGGCCCGTTTTACAGAACAGTCGTAGTACTACGAGAGTATTGTGACTTTTTATATATGTATAGCCATGTTACAGCTAGAGTGCAATCAGTCATAAGATCTGATATATCTCCTCTCCC
>JAUTBZ010057551.1:0-18126 GCA_032361785.1 Lepetodrilus galriftensis
CTGGATTTCCACCAGTTTTTATAGTGCTAGTTCACTTAGAATATCATGTCGCAGATAGAACAATGATACCCCACTCCCAGACACAGTATACTGACTCGAGCTGGCCAGTCCTTGCTTTACCCCTTTAATGTTGAGCGCCAAGCAGGGAAACAACAAGTACCACCTTTTAGAGTCTTTTGGTATGACTCGACCGGGGATCGAACCTACGACCTTCCGCACTCCGGGCCGACGCTCTAACCATTACGCCACGGAGCCGGTCTATTTAGGAGGAAGAACCTGCAACAAGTATGTGCTACAGAGAGACCTCCAATCCTCATCTGAAGACCGTGAACCAAGGGAGATAACTGTAAATTGTTCCACATCCATTGTCACATTAGAACCTGTTCCCACAGTGAGGTATATACTGGTCTAAATTTCATCGAAAATGGGTGAAAGATTCCCGCAGCCATGTTCAACTCCATAATCATGTTCTCACTGGTCTTCATTTCAACATAAACCTTTGTGATCACATGCAAAAGTGCCACCACTCAGTCATCCAGATATAAACAGGATGAACGCTCTCCATGTAACACCTGTCTTGCAAGTATTCAACAGTCTATTCAACAATTTGAAAGAGCTTTCGTAACGGGATAAAGTTAAAGATTGTGAACGTAAATTTCAATCTTCAATAGAAATTTCTCTCCATGCAGAACGCAATGTCCAGGAATTAATAAAATTAGCAAAATACCATTAGAATCTCACAAAATGATCGTTTTGTAAAATTTCAGAGTGACATTATTGAAATTGCGCTATTTTAAACTGAAAGCCATTAGATAGAAGCCTAAAACAAAACCACAAATCAATAGACGACAGCCAATTTCTATCAGCATTTCTGGAGTTCTAATTACACGTGGTAACTCGGAGTTCTAATTACACGTGGTAACTCAGAGTTCTCGCCCAGCAATCTTCAGCAATAAAAGCTTTTCTTACAAATCTGTGTTTTGCAGTGCAGCATAACTTTTGGTAATTAGATAAAGCAATTGCGTCCTATAGTGAAATGGAACTGGTTGGAAAGCAAGCATTCAAATCACAGAACTATTATGAGTTCCAAGTATCAAACTATGGGCTGTGTTGGAACATATTGAAGAGATTACTATAAATCATGAAATTAATGCAAGCAGAATATTAATGCGAAAAGTTCATGGCATAGCTCCACTAACTTGATGGTATAGGTAAACCATTGTGCCATAGCATAACATAACAACAATTCTGTAATGGCATATTTCAACCAATGTATCATTGTTAAACCATTGTGACATGGCATGACATAACAACAATTCAGTAATGGCATATTTCAACCAATGTATCATTGTTAAACCATTGTGACATGGCATGACATTACAGTAACAACCATTGAAAGTAATGCCATATTTCAACCACTGTGTCATGGTAAGTTCAACAATTGCACAGTGGCATAATTCAACTTTTGGATAATGGCACGACAATACAACCATTGTAAGTAATGCCATATTTCAACCACCATGCCATGGCATATTTCAACCACTGTGTCATGGTAAGTTCACCAATGGCATAGTTCAACTCTGGGGTCGTGGCTCATCACCAACGTTGGACCAAGGCAGACTTCGACCAATGGCATAGTTCAACTCTGGGGTCGTGGCTCATCACCAACGTTGGACCAAAGCAGACTTCGACCAGACCAAGGCAGACTTCGACCAGTCCAAGGCAGACTTCGACCAGTCCAAGGCAGACTTCGACCAGTCCAAGGCAGACTTCGACCAGTTCAAGGCAGACTTCGACCAGTTCAAGGCAGACTTCGACCAATGGTTCTCGTTCTCGTGGCTTAGTTCCAAAGCTGGAACATCATTAATGGATCGGGTCGTGACTTCTCGCCACAACTGGGGCGTGACACATTGACACCACTAGGTCACAGCACATTGCCCTGTGATAGCACTAGGTTAGAGCACATTGCCCTGCGGCTGGAAGATCTAGTTTTGCAGAAGATCTAGTTGTGCCATCAGATGGACTGCTTCCTACCACTGTGCAATGATTACTAAATCAATCATTCAATTTTCTTGCCACATCGAGAAACGATGTCTCTTTCTCTGGACAAGTATGGATTCAATGGCCAATTTCAGATTGTAGGACAGGAAACCAAATTGAAATTAAATTTGGCAAGCATTATTATCTGTACACCAGGGTTCAGGTCCCGAGATTACAAAACCTTTTTGAGTACAATTTCATGCTCAACTCGAGGTTTTCATTCACAAATCCCCATATAAAATTTGTGTGAACATGAAATTGTACTCAAAAAGGTTTTGTAATCTCAGAACCAGCTGTTTGCACATCAATGGAGTCAAGGTATATTCTCCATTCTTACAAAACGTCAAGACGTTTATATAAATTAATCAATAACTAAAGGTCTCCATTGTAAATATTCCCCCAACATACAGTATTTCTGTTCAATCATTCCAGAGTTTAATTGTCTTTTATCTTGATCTTTTGTAACCAGGTATTATACAAAATCCTATTACTGGTCTAATTATAGACCAATGATGCTATCGAAGGTCCTATTAAATAATTTGCATACATTTTACTCAAATATATTTGACACCGACTCCAGAATCTGATACCATTTCTTTCTAAGGACGATATACTGATAACCTTCAGGAGACTACAAGTCAGCCTAGCATTAGCAAGTGCAATAAGTTGAAAGTTAATTTCATGCAGGAATAAGCAAACCATTGGCAATGATACAACAAGACCCCTAAACAAATCTTGATTTTTAACAAGAGATTAACTGTTATTTTGGTCAATTTCCAAAGATCTTTAATTCTGTCTAGATACCTTGTCTAGGTGACTGTGTTCATGGCGAACTGCTCCCTAGACAGGTATACTGTTAAGTACCTGTGAGCAGTCTAGCTGGAACTCTGCGCTATCCAAATAGATTACGTTATTATATTATTAGTATTATTACATTAATCATAGACCAATTGTGCCCAAAATTAATGTAAATATATATATGTATGCAGAATTTTAGGATAACATTGCAAAAGACTTTTGATTAAACATTATTCCCAAGTGTGTTAGAACTTGCAGACCTTCCCAGAGACCTTGGGATTTACTTTTTTGTAGAATACATTCGCCAGTCCTCTAAAAATCTGGTAAATTATTGGCAGATAACTTCTAAAAAAACAATACGTAATAAATGTCAAGGCCTTAAGTACTGGAAACCTTTACGCACTTGAAAGTGTATAATACTAGTAATACCGATAAAATTAACGACAATAATAATGGCAATTATAATAAAACAATTACAATAATAAAAATAATAATATGCTAATAACATTGCACTTAATATCTATTCAAATGTACTCAGTGAAGCCTACAAGCATAAAGAAAAACACAAGGAACGTGTTCCAGTCTTATTTCTGCAAACGATTCCTTCCATAAGAATTCTATCTAGTTATTTCAGCAATACACAATGCCGGGATTATTCAAGTCACTCTCTCCCTCCCCGACTGAACCGTGGTCCCTGAGGGATCTCTCGCTGCGTTCCCCGCTGCGCAGACTGCTGCGAGGGGCCCGTGGGAACAACCACGACATTCCTGGATAAGCGTTGCAGTGTGCAGACACCGTACTGCCAACACACGAGAAGAATGGATACATCTGCAGCAACACTCGTGTATCCCCAGTCGGCATTGCTACCAGAATAATTTTGGCATGTATTACTTTTAATCATGCAATTGCTACTGAGATCATCGTTGAGATCATTGTTGAGACCATCGTTGAGATCATTGTTGAGACCATCGTTGAGATCATCTAATCGTTGAGATCATCATTGAGATCATCCCTGAGATCATTGTTGAGATCATCCTTGAGATCATCCTTGAGATCGGCAAGATAACCATTGAGATCATTGTCAAGATCGCTGTCATTGTCATCACCATATCTTGCCATCGTTACTACAGACTCCTGAAGATCCTAGAACCAGAGTCCGTATTCTCGAAACTTCGCAACTTAAGAAACTTCTTAGCAAGAAAAGATCTACATAAAACTGACATACACAGAAAACCAGTTAGGAAAATTCTTAGAACTTATGAACTTCTTAGGACTTACGAAATTTCGAGAAGACGGACCCAGTGGAATAAGCCAGACTGTGATGATAACCATTCTTAGAACTAGTGGAATAAGCCAGATTGGGTTGATAACCATTCTTAGAACTAGTGGAATAAGTCAGACTGTGATGATAACCATTCTTAGAACTATTATGAGCGTCAAGGCTGTGAATAAGTGAGAACAGTGTGACATTTCAAACTCTAATAATGCCTATATAATTAACTCCTCTGAGCTATTGCCACATAGATAATACGTTGTCCAGGCAGACTTTACACTGAACTCAATAATTTCTTTGTGGGAGGTGAAGAGAATTATGGTTTAGTTTAGGGCTACTTTCAATATTTATTCACTTAAGGCTAGTACGTTTAGGGAAAGGAGGAAACTCGTAACATCTGTAGTCCTGAATGTGGCCTCCATAATTTGCATCTCCGGGATATATTTGAATTAGATACTGTTGTCCTGTCAGACTTTACACCAAATTCAATAAATATTGGAATTACAATTTTCTTCGTGGTAGGAAAAAGGTGGAGTTAGGGGTGAAGAGAAGAACTGTGGTTTTCAGCCACTTTCAATATTCATTCACTTTTATGACAGCTTGTAAGTTTAGGGCAGGAGGAAACCTAGGGCAGGAGGAAACCTGCAACATCTGTAGCTCTGAGTGTTGCCATAAACCCAAGCCATCTTACATGGAGTCTTAGAGAGATTGTGAAACAGGGAAGGGAAGGAGGGCGGGGATCGCCATCTTTTATAATTATACCCTGGAATTATTGGAGCCCTCATTAATTTAACGCTAGTAAATTTTGTTCTAGTATATAAAAATCACAGCTAAAAGAAACCATAGGATTTGCACTTTAGTATAACTGGCATCGTTCAGACATTCTGAAATAACCAACAGACTGAGAAAGCGGTCTACCTGTAAAGTGTTTTACTTCCTTTCCAAATTCACCAAATTCTTCCCCTAGCTCATCCTATATTACACAGTGCCAATGTGTGGTGTTAATTATCATTAAAGAAACACTGCCTGTTAAAACGATTACCTTATCCATGGAATATGTTGCTTATTTAAAACAACTTATGAAGTGTCTGCATGCTCTCAATATGCCAAGAGACTTGACCCTCTCCCTGCTGAAGGCAACCAAAGATGCCCTAATGAGCAGTGCTTCTGTCTGATACAGAAGGGAGAGGGTTAAAGATACACTGGTGTGTGTTAATCGTCTAAATAGCTGTCGGCTTAACATTCTGTTTCATAGCCTAAATAAAATACAATAAGGAGAAACGATAACTCTATAAAACACTAGTGTAGTTGTTTTCCGTTGCGAAGGTGACTTTCTGATGATCTTCATCCAGCGTGATATACACTCCAATGGATGCGGAAATCTGTGCGCTGCTTATTTGTCTGCACATTATCTCCAGCATTCGGTATTCTTATGCACGACTTAATGCGACTGAAATTTACAGCTTGCACATTAAAAAAATTCCTGGCTTAGTTCTGCATTATCAATCTTCCGATCTCAATCTTCTCCCTTCAGAGAAATCCTTCTCACCAGCTCAGGAAGCTGCAACATGTGCGAGTTCGACAGCAGTGTAAATACTAAAATTGCGGAACCCGTGTAATTTTGTGAAATCATAACCTCGTGCTGCGTCATTCCGACCTGCTGTCTATGTTGAAAAGAAAGATAATTTTAACTCAATTTCTGAAACTACGGAAAAGGTGGCAATATTCAATGAAATTTGGAATGTATTGATGTGGAATGGAATATTCACTTATAAATTAACTCAAACTCCAAACAAACAAAGATGTAGCTAAACACATAGATAAGCATCGTTATGTCATCTCCCATCCCAATTCACCATTATCTCTACCACCAGCCCACCATAATCATCACCACCAGCCCCCACCACAACCATTACCACCACCACCCCACTATCAACATCACCACCATCCCACCCTACTATCACCACCTCCCCAATACCCCCCAAATTGAGTATCCATCAATATCAAATTATCATTTACATGTGATTTATTGGAGAAATGTGAATATGTTTTTCCCTGCAGTTATTGGTCCGAAAAAAACGTGTATCGCTATCTGGTACCAGGCTGTGGAATCATGGGAATTGATTTGTTGGGAGCCAATCAGGTTCCATCAAAATAATATCGCATAAAACAATCATTCAACAATGCAGCTGCATTAACCCTTCTACTTCTAACAAAAAATGCCACCTTTTTTCTCATCTGGATAATGTCTAGGAGTCACAGATAGCAAAATTGTTTGAAGAGGCAACAGATATTATCTTGAAAAGAAACATATTTGAAATATAGATCTTTGTTCTGTAATTTTGCAAATTGTCTTTTCATATAAAAAAATATTTAATACTGAGACCAACAAAAATTAATTTGTTCGATAATAATAAAATCCTTATTTTCGAAGCAATACTTATTATACTGTACTACAAGATGTTGTTGATGTTGATCATTGAAAATAATATTATTATTGTTGTTGTTGTAACAGATTATTGACAGCATCCATCGACTAAACCATCTATCGACCATTGTGAAAGAATTATCATTGTTCCGTATCTCTGCATGAATCTAAGTTTTGCCCATCATTGTACACAGACGAAACAGATGTCATTGATAGCAACAGTCCAAGCTGAGTGCAGAAAATACTAGTGAATCGTTGCTGACACACAAGACTGCGAGTAGAAGGAAATATAAAAGTCGAAAGTCCATTGACGGCTCAATAGACTCAATACCACTCAATATATACTCAACAATATAAATTAAGGGTCGCAGATAGTTTTCTATTAATATTGGAACTCTGCTAGAGAAATCTGGCGCCATTCTTCTTCCAATGTGTCTGCTAGTGCTTGAAGAGTACCTGGAGCCTGTAGATTGGTGGAAATTCTTCATATTAAAATTCTTACACTGCTAAAGTTGTATGTCAAATAAGGTTACTGTCCCTTAATTAATTTCGTTGAGTACCATATACATAAATGTACCGCATATTTAGACGACATCAACTGTGGAACTGAGAACCAACAGATGTGTTGTTGCCGACAAGTGGGATGTTAACATTCATTATTCAGAGGTATAGATCCTCGTAACTCTGCGACGCGACATCGCGTGACGTTGCGTTGTTCCAGCCACCTATGTGTACGGATGGCATTTGTATGGACAGCAAAGTGTGATGCACATGTGACCGGGTTTTCTGGTGTGATTAATTCCAATCGACTTGTGTGACAAGCCGCTGATTAAAAGTGACCGGACGTTTGTATTATGCAAGCGAGATGACCGTAATATGCCTTTCCTCAGTATTTCAGTCTGGTCATTGTGGGAGAAGAAGCTGCAACAACTATTTGTTACCCTTGAAAATGAGCCACAACTGATACTTTGTGAACATACTCAATGATCATTACTAGCATATACTTTTGATCGTCCGCCATTTCCATAAATGTATAGTGAGTGAGTGAGTGAATATGGAGTTTAACATCGCTGTGGGAATCTATCACTCTTTTGCGACGATTAAACAATTAATTCATAAATCTCTAACAAAAATTAAATTCCGTTGTTAAAAAGAAAAAATAAATCTGGTACAGGCGAACTCACAAGGCTATCCAATGAACTGTACGCCAATAGCGTTATTGATTCCTTGTCAAAAGCTGATAGGTGCCGATCTGGCCACAATGGAGTTCACGGGGTCGTAGGCCGCCGGCACAATGCAATGCGAGTCCATGGCTATGGCAAGCTGTTGGTCCTTGTCAAAGTCTATCATGAATGCCGTTCGTTTAGGCAGTGCATTGGAAGTAAATACACGACAGAACACACAACTTACACCTTACAGCCCAGGCTATATTAGATTGCACTTGAGGACATCAACCGCACAAAACATAGTTGAGGCAATTGACATGACCAACAGAATTGGAAGAATACAAATAGTCCATATCCAGTATGAGAATAACATAATTCATGGGCATTTTTTATGGAATTACAGTGGTCATGAATAATACCTTGCTTATTTTAAACACTTTACTTTCTGATCGAGTAGAAACATTTCTTATAAAACTAATCCATTCTGACAGTATCGCTTTTAACTTGAAAATATTGATATCCATATGTTACCGTCGCTATGATATACAATTGTCATGTCCGCACATTCATTTACAGTTTCAGTTCAGCTTCCAAACCAATTTAGCTTAGAGGCATTTTCAAGATTATTTCATTTCTATCACGACCCGTCAGTTTTAAAGCAGGCGGAAACCTGCAACATCCATAGCACGAATGTTGCAGTAAACCTGTGAGCACCGGCTGGTACTGACAGACCAAGGATGATAACTGTATTGCCACTCTACAGACAGCGCATTCTAACACGATCACGTCAGAAAGGTAACTTTCGCGACCACTGATTTCACTTGTCGTGCTCTCAAGACGTGATTTGAACATGGGTCCTTTAGCTCCAAAGTCCAAACATTCCACCACCCGCTCCACCAAATCACTAGCTCCTTGATTAACGCTTTATCTTGATTAACACTTGGCCAATTGTCTGTTCCCTACTTGCCTGCCTCACCATGTAAACACTTGGAGACCAAAGAGTTAAGACACACAGTCCCAGATTAATAAGGCGGGAGCCTTGTGTCCAGCAAGTGCCTCCAATTGCTGTGAAGACTGTGCACTCAATAAACACTTTCTATTGGCATTTTCTGGGATTTAAAGGTAATACAGAACAGGGAGTGTCATGCCTTCGTACCCATGTGTGATTGTATTTATGTTCTAATACAAAAAACAAACCAATGGATTAACAATTTTGTGTTTAAATTACATCGAGAGACAATATACAATAACCGACACCAATGAGTTTAAATAACGATGCTATGTGTTGATGTCATGTGTTGATGCCATGTATTTATGCACTGTGTTGATGCCACATGTTTATGCCATTAGCTGATGCCATGATATGTCATGTCATGTCATGACATTCACACCTAACAACAGGAAGGAAATACGATGTTAACCTGGCATAATGTTTTCTAGGTAGATTGACACTCTGGAGCCCGTTGCACGACGCTCTTGTAGTGCTACAATAGTTGTAACTGGGCTCCCGCCACAATAGAATGCATTGACGTTACAATAGTTGTAGCCTACAAGTGCTTCGTGCAACGGGCACCTGCAAAGGAGTTGTAATAGACATGTTTGATACTTAGTAATGGGCACGGATCACTGAGCAATAGGCAAGGGTCACACTCTGCAATGAACATGAAACATTCAGCAGTAGACAAAGATTGACACTCAGCAATAGGCATGTGTCACATGCAGCAGTAGGCATACATGGCTGTCAGACAGGACAGTTTGTCTGGCCGACGGCAATGGCCAGTTTATTGCACAGGGCAAGAACTACTGTCGACTTTGACATCAAAGCCGTTCAAATACCATCGTCTGTGATCAGACAATGGCGCCAGACTTGTCACTTGTCCTTGTGGCTATCAACAATTCATGAACATTCATATTATGCACGGCACAGCAGGAAATGGATCAATTCTACATACAAAAATGCTTAGGTCAACATAATTAAGACCTACCAGTTATTACAATCTGGTGCTCGATACGCCAATCCAATATCCACCAGTACATGATACAGAAGGAGAGTTCAGTGCTTGGATGATAGTAATATGGAAATTAGTCATCAGACTTGGATGAGTCTTGTACTGACTTTATACAAGTTTATTATTATTATTTTTTTATTTATTTTTTATTATTACTATTATTATTACTAGTTATTATTATTACTTTGCAGGGAGTTTCTAGTCTAGAGATCAGTGCACACTCCGCATGCAATCCATTCTAGATCTATCACAACACTTCGGTAATCACACATTTTCTAAAAATGTAATTTAACAAAATTTAATTCAATTACATTGCCATTATTTCTCCAAAAGTTCAAGCGCAGTGCAATGGCTTGTATCCTGACGAAGACTTCATAGAATTAACAATTCAATTTCTCATCCAGAATTTCAAACTCTGCGCAGTGCCTGGTACTCTGACTAAAGACTCCATAGAATCATAAAGCCATTTCTCATCCAGAATTACAAGCTCCGTACACTGGCCCCCATACCTTGATGAGGACTTCATACAATTACAAAGCCATTTCTAATCCAGAATTACAAGCTCCGTACAGTGGCCCCCATACCTTGATGAAGACTTCATACAATTACAAAGCCATTTCTAATCCAGAGCAGAGCTCCGTACAGTGTCTCCCACTAGCCTGACGGTGATCTTATGATAAGCTACTCTCGGTCATTACAATCACTTGAGCCGATTACCCAAGTAGGATGCGGTATTATCCCCACGGATGATTAGGCGACACTCGGCACACGCGGAGATGCTCCTCGCGGCCGAATCCTCTCGCACCGTCGGCTGCCGCGGTAGGGCAACATCTGACAGCCTCCATGTGAGCGAGAACCCATAACCCACCATTGGGTCAGACAGGGGCCTATTCAAATCCCAATGAACAGCGCTCCCGCGGATGAATCAATACCCGCTGTATATCAAAGTAAATCGCGGAATTGAGCAGTTGCGAAGGCCGTCTTGGTCGCCTCTCCCAGTTAAAACGTCATCGAACCGATGATTACTGGCAACAATTTTAGACTTTGTAAACCTGCATGTCTTGCTACGTGCAGCTCTTGGTGGATGAATGAAACGTCTGGGCACGGTGACATTTAGCAATGCCAGAGGAATGAGAATCTTCATACAAACAATTTGCACCAAAGATGTGGGAATTTTTCTCTCCGATCCGAAAAACACATGCAGGCTCAGCTTTCCTCAAATAGATCGTGTTGATGACATTGGTATGTTTCTTTGAAAAGTGGGACGGAAAATATCACTGCATTCGGATTTCATCCTGTTCAATGATAAATAATATGAAAGTTATTTGGATTTTAAAAAGCAGTATTGATTGATTGAAATCAGCAACAAATTAGCAGAATGGTTTAGGAATTTTTAATTCTTAGGATTTCTTTTTAAATTGGGGATTAAATCTGCTTTCAAGATTATCTCACTTGTATCACTGCTTGTAAGTTCAGGGCATGATGAAACCGGTAACATGATGAATGTTGCATTAAAGATTTGTTTGTAAAAGCTAACAATTTCCTTAATCGTGTTGCACATGAGAAGTGGATTGGCCTTCATCCATGACCCAGATAAATACAAACCTAATCAAAGCCATCTATGTTACGGTAATTAGCTCCAGCAGTATGCTTAGTGTAACCACAATAATTACAATAATTACCAGTAGAGACATTACCAAGTGTTCTATGCTTTCACATTACCAGTCCTAGATTGCTGAGTTTGCATTGAAGTTTAGAGCTGTTTTTAACATTACATTACTCGAATCTGATTGTCAGCTGCTAGGTTACATCAGAAGGAAACCCGCAACACACGCTGCACTTAGTGTTGCAGAAAGCCAGCAAGCACTGGCTTGAACTGATGCCGTGATGAACCAAGCTGCTTGTTGAAGAGCTGTTTTCATCATTATTTAGCTCGAATCTCTGATTGTCAGCTGCTAGGTTACATCAGAAGGAAACCCGCAACACACGCTGCACTTAGTGTTGCAGAAAGCTAGCAAGCACTGGCTGGTACTGATGAACCAAGGATGATATCTGCACTGTTAATATAAGACCTCAGACAAAGAGAAAAAATAATCCTGGATATATTGCTGCTGGGTATGTACCATTGGTTCCAAAGTCCAACGACTGTACTACCAAAAGAGTTATCTGCCCTTGATTCATTCAAGAAAACTTTAGTTGCCCCTTCAAGCCAGTTTGACAACTTCAACCACGCAAGTGAGTGATTTATGGAGTTTAACGTCGCCACGGGAATCTTTCACCCATTTGCTACGAACCTCAGCCGGGTAACAAGGCTTGACAGATTACACAAAGATTTCACAGATGACCTGACCGAAAGACCATCGCAGAACCCGGTCGCTGATCGTATTCTGATTGGCACCAGATTAACCCTAACATGGCTTGGTCGATGAAAGGTGCCGGTATAGGTAATATGCAACAATACAAATGAATGGTGTGTCATTGAGTAAACGGCAAAGGCCAGATGAGGTTATGCCCGTGGGATTATCGAGGATGAATCAGATCTTGTGGGACAATAAAACAAGATCTATAGACCCGGCAATTCTTGCAGTCAGCACCGCTGAATAGACAACACTGCAGCATTAAAGTACCTACTTTCCATACATTTCATGGCTATGTCTCCCTAAGGATTTGATTACAAAGTATTATTGTATCCTGTAAGAACAATTTTTTGCATATTTCAATGTGATATTGTATAGCTTACCATTCAAATATTCACTCATTTGTATTATAGTTTGTGAATAACTATATCCATAGTTAAGAGAGACACAGCATTTATAGTTCTAATAAATCAAATTATTCAAAAAGAACACAAAGCAGTCCCATTGCCATAGCAACAATAAATTCATAAAATTAAATTGACAATATGAAATGATAAAAAGACAAGCTAATAAAATTATAAACATTCCGATTCAAAATTATTTTAATATATACTTTTTTAAATAACAATAAAATATTGATCTGCATATAAAATGAACTCTGAACTTATTCCAGTATCTAAAAAAGATTTTTGACTATTTTACGACATATTGCATTCTCGGCGTGGATGCTTCTTCAGTTTCAATGTCTTCATTGTGTCCAATGTTGATCCTTTCAGCATTCCCTGAACTAATTACAGCCGCGATGTCTTTGCAGATGTCAGCTCAGAACTCCATTGTACAGACAGTTAAATCCTATTGGAAGAATTAACCTTTCTTATCTACTGGAAACATTAATGAAACATAAAGTGCATCCAATAGCTAGAAAGTAGAAGGAACGATGTTCATTTATCTCCTCTGGGACTCGATTCTTACATAACGAACAAAATATAGATCCGTAATATAGGGGAAATGGTTTTTAAAATAAAAACACAACGCTAAGTGCTGTGCTGGTGCAAAAAGGTAAGGGCCCCCTGTCATATTGGAAAGGTCGTTGGAAGCCCTTTGCAACTGGAATACCGTTTAGTTATCTTCAAAATGACAAATAAAAATTACGTATTTTTTTTAATTAAAATATTCCGAACTTTAGCAATTCCTTAAGGACATTCTATTCAGTGAAACATGGAATGAGTTGGCAGATTGCCCATTTGAAAGGCATTTCATCCAAATATACACCAGATTTCGCTGGGAGGTTTACACATTTCATGTGTAATGTTATATCGAAGACGTGCTAGAAAAATACATTTACATTATGATGTGGAAACATTAAAAGTGATCAGATTTGATGGCAGTTCTTTCTTCAAAACAGAATATAAAATGGAAATGTATATTGTCAAAAGTTTAAAAACCAGCATACCGCTGGAAAAGAATGGAACTAGCTTTGGAAAGGTAGAGAGGAAACCATATATAATCCTATCAATCATAAGAATTCAGACAAAAAGAATAGTAATAAATAAATAGTGCATGTTAAGGTGTGTGGGTGTAGGTGGTTGGTGGTTGGGGGTTGGGGGGGGGGGTTGAAAGGTACTTTCCAGATTCTAGGTCGTCGCAAATGGGTGAAAGATTCCCGCAGCAAGGTTAAACTCCATATATATTCACTCATTCCAGATTTGGGGGTTTGGGTGTTGAAAGGTACTACGGTATCCAGATTCTGGGGGTTAGGGGTTGAAATGTACTTTCCCCGATTCTGGGGGTTGGAGGTTGAAAGGTACTCTCCAGATTCTGGGGTTTGGGGGTTGAAAGGTACTTTCCAGTTTCTGGGGGTTGGGGGTTGTAAGGTACTTTCCAGATTCTGGGGTTTGAAAGGTACTTTCCAGATTCTGGGGGTTGGGGATTGAAAGGTACTTTCCAGATTCTGGGGGTTGGGGGTTGAAAGGTACTTTCCAGATTCTTTCACATCCGTAGCACTGAATGTTGAAGTAAACCTGCAAGCACTTTGTACTGAAGAACAAAGGACGATATCTTCACTGCAAATTGTACATCATATTCCAAACAAAATAACGACATAGAACTAGATAAAACAACACCATTCCACACTAACCTTCTCTCAAATACATTAATTATTTAAGTTTATTTGTTGAACCTAGATTCAATCAGTTACATAAGTCTCATATCAGTTAAATATCTGAAAACACAGAGTATATACCATGATTATTCAGAACGATTCACTAGTTATGGTGAAGATACTAGTTGATGTAAATTGACTTAGAAAACCCAGCTACATTCTTCTGATTATGAAGCTACAAGAAATCATACATGTATCAATGTGTATACATTTTGCAGATATGGATAGGATTCAATGCTCTATTTAAGACAAATGGTGTATAAACTGTCACATTCCAGGTGCATAAACTCTTGCATTCCATTCCAAGTCCAATTACATCTGTGTGTCCTCTGTCTGTCTGTATTATGGCTGTCTGTATTATGTCTGTCTGTATTATGGCTGTCTGTATTATGTCTGTCTGTAATGTCTGTCTGTATTATGGCTGTCTGTATTATGTCTGTCTGTATTATGTCTGTCTGTATTATGTCTGCCTGAAGACAGTCTACCAATCTCTACACACTGTCTGCACACAGACAGACAGACAGTCAGACAGACAGTCATGACTGGCAAAAGGCCAGGCTTCATTGATTGTGAACAGTCGTCATTATCCTTGGTAATTACATGAACAGATCCAATGGATCCGGAGACCGGGGTCCATAAGATGAGGGTCATGTCATGTGACCCAGCCAACGCTCCAGCCAATGCTTTTGGGTCAACTAATGCATCAGCACGTGGACGTATCTATATAGCAGGTTGCGATGGAAGCTTAGAAATGAGTGCCATTCCTTGAAAGCAAATTCATTATCTACAACTACTCTCACACGCACGCACACGACACACACACACACATATACATACACCTACCACTATTCACATGCACACACCTACCCTTACCCACTCACACACACACACACACAAACACAGACAGAAAACCAGATAAATGTTGGGTTACTAAAGGTGTAATCATCACAACAGCAAGAGAACACCTTTTAAAATATTTTCGTCCTCGCCCCTACATCTCACAATTAATGTCGAGCCACCAGACATAATAAAAAAAAAGAAATAATGCTGTGGTCATGAATACATGAATATTCCGCTCGTAACGGAACTATTCCGCTCGTAACGGAACTGGATGCAACAAAATCAATAACCGCAGAAACATATTACTAACTACTTGCCTAGACAACCCCCCTCCCCACACACACACACATCCTCCAATGTCCCTCACAGATGTAAATGTGGTGTTATTGGTAGAGCTATTATCTCTACGGCAGACAGTTTTGTAATGCTGGTCAACTCACCTATATTGGGATGCTTTAATAGCCTACAAATCCGGGCTTCCCTTTCCAATTTCTGATGATCTGAAAGATAAAAACAAACATGGTTTATTAACTAGTGTTCAGCAATCCGCGAGGATGTTAAATCTGTAAATATTGCAGCGCTTTCAGCATGCATTCAAAAGTGTGGAATAATGCACTTTAGAAATCGCCAACATTATTATGATCACATCATTTCTATTATTAAACAGCTAAATCTCTGTTACTTTAGTGCACTTGGCAATATCGCAATACCATATTCTCGTTTATTGAATTTTAAATACAGTCGACACCAATAATCCCTGGATAATGGGTCTGCTAATTCAAAATGGTCATGATGGTGTAGTAACACACACATCTGTATCAGCATGCACCATAATATTTCCAATTATCGAAATCAGTCACCATGGTAACTAGTCCTCGACCTGCTCAATCGGAGGAGGTAGGGGTGGCGGTGGTGGGAAGGAGCTCATTAATGCTAGTAGTTGACTACGAGGAGACATGCCAAACTGAATGGGATCCGACTTCAAATCAATACTGCACTAATCTGCCCAAATTGCACACATTTAATTACAAACACGTTTGATGTCACGAGAAAGGTGCGTAGTCCTGTTCGTCAGTAATTGTTTACATTGACGGTGGCCATTTTTATTCCTCGTGTTCCGTGGTTCTGGTGGCAGTACTGGAGAAACCACATTAGAATCTAAACCAAAATATAACCTTGGAGCCATAATCAGAATCTAGGAATCAAAAGTAGAATCTTGGTGTCAAAATCAGAAAATAAGAACCAAAATATAACCTTGGAGCCAAAAGTAGAATCTTGGGGTCAAAATCAGAATATAAAAACCAAAAGTAGAACCTCCAAAATCGGAATCTAGGAACTTCTCCTACATATCTCTCAGAACGTATCACCAACTATGAACCAAGTCGTAGCCTTAGATCTGAAGATAAACGCTTGATAGTTGTGGCATATGCCAACCTGAAATCATTCAGATATAAATCTCTCTGTCATGTTGTTGCACAAACACTGTGGAACTCCCTCCCTCTCCACTCAAACTGTCAAACAACATTGACTTGTTCAAATCAGAGACTTAAGACATCCTTATTCAGACAATATTATAAACTTTAATCACATTGTAGCACCTTGAACTTGTATTAGCATGAGGATATGTTTCTACTGCGCAATATAAATATTAACAATTCTTGTTATTGTTATTATTATTACTGTATTATTATCAGTGTATAAAACTCCAGCAATTTCACTGCCAGACATGAGGACTAGTAAGTAAAAAAACACAAAATATACACGTGCAAGGCTAAAACTTCACCAGTCCTCACTGAAAATAACCTGTCACCGGCATGCGAACAGGCTCTATTTCGAACACTGTTATTATTATTACTATTATTAAAACACAGCAGTAACCACTTTGACTTTTCAAAATGGTGTCCTTGAACTTGGTCATGCCTAGTTGATTTTTGGAAATTTAATCACTGAGTTGATCCACATACTGGAGAAATATCAGCAAAGATCAATCAAAATTATGATGGCCAATTTGAAAAACGTTAATTGCATTGTTAAAAGATCATCATCAAATTTACCAATTATTAAAGATAAACAGAGCACTGTTTAACAGGATGGCACATTCTACAAATTAACATATTATTATTACTGTTGTAATTATTTTCATTTATCATTCGTCAAAGAAATAATTACTGGCATTTTACCAACCCAGCCCCAAAAATAGGTCAGATGGAAGGTACCATTTTCACACTGCTTCTGGCCAACATACATGGAGGAAGGTCTGATTATCATCAATTCATATGTTTAAGTGCTGTGTATTGTTACTAATCCATCGCCAGGGGTAAGCCACCTCACATTAGGTAAAACCTTGACATAGATATTGCAACCCTTAGTACGACTTCAAGGTGAAAGAAATTGAGGTATACTAGATACAATCTGTCTGTTCGAGCAACAGCAAATGACAAATCAGGAGTTGTTTCTCCGGTAGCTGCACATTGTTGAGGTCCTTCGCCATTTCCTAGTGCTATTGCTGTTCTGCTTGAAATGAGAGGACAACCCAAAATAAACATCCTATAAGACTCATGAATCTGTACAGTTATGTGTGCTACCTGTTCCCTTTTTAATATGATCTGCAGAAAGGTTCAAAAGAAACTTTAGATTTGCACCTCGATGAGCAACCTGTGTACTTAGGTAATGGTACAGTAAGTAAGCCAGAGGCCGTATTAGTTCAACGTCATCATACATGTGCATCGAGGAATGAAGGATAGTATAGAGACGACAAACAAGTGTCTGTTCATCCCATAATCAAGTGTGTGTGTGAGAGAGAGAGAGAGAAAGAGAGAAAGAGAAGAGAGAGAGAGAAGAGAGAGAGAGAGAGAGAGAGAGAGAGTGTGTATGTGTATATGTGTGTGTTTGTCCCATAATCAAATGTACATGTGTGTTTGTATATGCTGGTGTTTGTGTGTGTGTGTGTGTGTGAATGTCAATGTATGTATGTATGTATGTATGTGTGTGTGTGTGTGTGTGTGTGTGTGTGTATGTGTGTGTGTGTGGGGGGGGTTATGCATGTAATTCTAT
>JAUTBZ010057661.1:0-18121 GCA_032361785.1 Lepetodrilus galriftensis
AGTACAGACAGAACAGCTAGAAAGAAGCAGCCCCCTGTCCAGAATGTGCGTCCAAGACTGTCAATGGAACAACACCCTAGAGTAATGGGCCAATAAAACTCGTCCGTCCAATATAAATTATATATATACATGTAATTATGTTCGTTAATACATCCTCTTAAATAAATGGTCAATGTAATTTTACATCGCAAATGACAGATGTACGTTATAAAGAGACAATGGCCATTGTATCAAAAGATTTACCCAAGCTAACACTTGCATTTGTCAGCCATGTTCCCAAGGGTTGTTGATGTACTATACTATGTAGCGATCGAGCAGTTTCGATGGGTCTCTGTCCATAGATTCAACACAGCTACTAGATCTCTCGAAACATACTTGAGTTTGAGATTTTGCTTAGCTGAGATTTTTCCCATTGACTCAGTGGTGTAACTGGGTTTGAGTTTGTACTCAACTTACAGCACTGAGTCAATGGGAGAAATCTCATCTGAGAAAAGTCTCAAATTCATGAAGTTTGTGGCAAGACATTTGTGCCCGGGCATTCCTACACGCGACGGTTATCATGCTACACCAACTCTGATGGAACTCTTGATGTTAAAGGAATATCAATTATGCTGCGGCGTATTTTGAGAACATACAGACACTTTGCCGACGAGTGGATCGTGTCTGAGTAAATATAGTTGTAATGAAAATCCACTTCCGGGGACAATGTTCCCAAGCCTCCAGAAGCGAGGTGATTTCCGAGTATGGCGTCACTTCCGGTGATTCTTCTCCAGTTCCGTAGACATTCCTCGAGTCTTTGACAAATTATTTATCGTATTTTACCGGAACACAGAGATTTCATTACGAATAACGTAATTGCACCTTCCGTGGGTTTGGGATAGGTCTGGAATTTGATATTATCATTGGTGTGGGTTCGTGATTAATTTACATATCGCGCTCACACATTTCGATTTACGGCAGTTTTTCGTGCATGTAGAGTATGTATATACCTCTTGGCGGAACATTCCGGTATTGCGTACTAACCTATTGAGTAGACTCTGGGGCAATTTTACGAAGTAAATGGGCGTGGTATTATCTCCGATGGATCTATTTATAATATGACAAATCTTCTGAAATCAACTTTGCACTGACACGCTAAAGTCCGTTATTACAACCTCTTAAAAATGTTTGGGAAACATATTTTTGATATCGTATTACCTCGACTCTATGATTGATGATTTTGCAAAATTACCCGGGCACTTAAATGTCAAGAACTGAGTACAACGTATATTATATACCAGATTTAGTGCGCTAATATTGATCTAGCTCGTGTTGGTATTGCCGATGACCAGTAAAGCATCCCGTACCACCACGGCTCCTAGCGGACTTTCTACTAGGCGCAGCTGGAATGCTAGAGTTGTGTTCCTCATTAAAAACCTGCATATACCATATTACTTAAATGATCAATCTTAAAGAACCTCTTGCCCTTCAAATATGCCCGGATGTCAAGAACATATTGTCAATCATGTACGTGAGTTAATGCCAAGGATATAGTTTGACAACATATTTGGATTTGTTTTTGTCTCTGATGGTAAACTATTGCAATATCTTGTTAAGTCACGTCAAATTAGAGTCTAGTACAAACATAGCAAGATGGTTAGTGAATAAATATGTCCGAACTATCTTAAATGATGACCATATTTCTTAATAAACGCATAAAGTGATATTATAATATCGAATTTGTCTAAGATTACAATTTCAGAACCTAAAAGTGGCGCGAAGGCCCAATGAAAAAGAAAATCGTTGTTGGAACTGTATTCTTCTTCTACAAGACCGTTCGTACAAGATGTATATGTTATGTCATGTTATGATATTTTACGGTATGGCATGGCTGGTATGGATGGCAAATATATTAATACAAGCGCAATATCTATTAGCATCCCTAACCAATGTCATAGACCTCTTATCGATCATTGGCTTTAAATAATACATTGTGTATTTAAACTTTGATAGAAATTCGCATCATCTAATTAGAAAAAGTCCTGATGTAAAAATCAAAGTGTGTAGACAAAAGTCTTCCGACGCTATATCTTGTCGTGAGTATCAAAACAGTATAACAACGCCGAGCGTCAGAGGCTGTCCAGATGAAAAGGAAAAGATAATCTAGATTATTTTCTCGACGATCCCTCAGAGGGCGGTGTCTGTCACGAGCAATGTCACGTGACGAGCACGAGATACGGCGTGATGTCGATTGCTATTTAGGAAAACTGACTCTGACTGACTTGATTGAGGATATTGTAGCAATTCATTGGATAATACTAAATATAGTATATTTTCCAGCTAAATTGCACTAGGACGTAATATTAATTATGTTGAACGCCGATATATAATTATGGGACTTATTTAATAAGTTACAAGATGTTAACGCGGACAAAAACGAATGGTTATCAGCTTTACTTGCATAATAAATTAATATTAATAATTGTTTTTAGTGTAATTAATATTTATCAAGTGTACTACCGTACGTGTATGATAAATCGCCATTGGAAAAATAGTGTAAATACATCACTCGTTGATGTGTCTATCCTGACTGGTCTTTAAACTGGGTTTCGTATCCTGATAAAATATACATCGATTAGTGTAGTTTAGTACGACGCAACACCATCCGTCGTCGCAAGATCGTTAATTTTACTTTAGACATGTGACCGCATTAGTTCGAATTGAATTATAAAGTTGACACGAAGAAAGACGAGTTCTCATCTGGGATTGAATCTGTTTCCATGTCGGTCGGTAGCCATATTGGCAAATCCACAAAGAGTTATGTTGTTGAATAAGTGTGTGTGTGTGTGTGTGTGTGTGTGTGTATGTGTGTGTGTGTGTATGTGTGTGCATGTGTGTGTGTGTGTGTGTGTGTGTATGTGTGTGTGTGCATGCATGTGTGTGTGTGTGTGTTTGTGTGTGTGTGCATGTGTGTGTGTGCATGTGTGTGTGTACATGAGTGTGTGTGTGTGTGTGTAATAGAGAGAGAGAAGAGGGAGAGAGGGAGAGAAAGAGAGGGGAGGGTGAAAAGAGGGAGAGAGAGACTGAGATAGAACAAATACAGACAGAGGTACGACTTGTACATTTGTATTCACGTATTAAAACACTCAGGTGTCAAGAGAGATGCATATGGAGGAGCTACGTGCCACATGGGATATTTTAGTGTAATGAAGGCTAAAAGATATGCCAAGATGAATAAAAACATCTTAGATAGAATCTAGGCTGATATATAATTCAACCTCCATGTTAATGAAAACATGCAATTGGGCCACATACTGTGAGATTAACATTAGAGAAAAACATGCTCTATGGCAAAATGTTGACATACAAAAACATAATTTGGCACTACCATTGTCTCAAGACAGATCATTTCTGTTGTGGAGAATTGGTAAAAATAAAATGAAAAAAATAATAAAATTGTACATATTCATAAATTACTATTTTTCTGAATAAAATATGGGGAAAGAATTATTTCCTAAAATGTCCTGTAAAAAAAACCTGTGACAAATATATTACTTCCTATTTTTATAACAGTTTAAAGGCATACAATCACAGTTTGTTGACATATTTTACAGTTAAACATATTTTACTTGAAATATGTGCAGTTGATTTACCTACACAAATATATTGGGCAACAAGCTACATTTGCCGCAGGCCCCACTGGTTTGCAATATTTTCATGTTTTTTCTTTCTTTTCAGTTTTGTATGTGTTATTGCCATATCCTACAATAGTCTATCCAATAGTGTTACTGTATGTTTTTGGTTTGAAATCATCATAAATTATCTGTAAGTTTTCTGTTCTGTTCTTTGGTATTTCAGTAAGCATCATGAACCTCCTTGGCAAACCATTATTGATAACATCTCTGCTAAATGGGCGCAATGAAGTTGAAGAATGTAAAGACCAGACAGTTTGAATGTCGAGCCAAACTAGCAACAGAGACATTAAAGAGCCAATTATTTGAAATAAACCTAGATATATTCTTAATATTGGTTGACACATTTTAGGAATGAAGGAAATTAAATTGAACACCATAAAAATCCAATCATCTATTACAATCTTTTGAAATGAGTAATGAATGAGTGATTATGGAGTTTAATGTCACTGTGGGGATGTTTCACCTATTTGCAATGACTGAAATGAGTAAACAATTATGGACTAAAAAAAGTTAAATCATTAGATTTAGAAGCCACAACAACTGGGTATTATTCAAGTGAGTGAGTGAATATGGAGTTTAAAGTTGATGCAGGAATCTTTCACCCATTTGCGACGAGTTATTAAAGTAATACCCACAAGCCACAACTAGTGCAGGCCCAGAGACTGTGAACCATTTTTGAGTATTTCAGGCTCAACTCAAATTTTGGATTGGGATTAGTGAACAAAACTGAGTTGAGCATGAAAACTCAAAAACATTTCATAACCTCCAGACCAGACATGCAGCAAGAGCAATATCTACTAAATTAATAAGGAATCATTATGTGGATGCAATTAACTCTGCCAACAGTATCAGCGTCTAAACCTGGCACAACCAATATTGAAACTTCCTCCTTTCGTGACATTTTTCCTGATTGTATTGAACCAAAATCAATCCTAATATTGGACGCCATTCACTGTTTATTCCACAATTTGTACATGCTTCAATTGATTGCAATGTGTCACTGTAGAAAAGCAAACATCTAAAACATGAGCGGTCGTGCAAAATCTCCATATTGTTCGTCCCTCACAAGCCTAAAGCTAACACGCGCCCAGCCTACTTCAACCGAGGAAAGCAAGTCGTAGACGTCGTCACACACCTCAATGTTATTATACAGCTTTCTTACATTATAATCCTTGCATTTAATAACCTACTTCCACCAACAAAATTAATCCTTATAAAAAGTACAGGCTTAACCCCTCTCTGCTGAATTCGGCACCAACATGGCTTATCATGGCATTTATAATTGCCTCCAGCATGGAGAGAGTTAATTAACTCTCTCCCTTAATACTACCTGCTGGATTAGCCACAGACACTGCTCTATGGCATTTCCAGTTGCTTCCAACATGGAGAGGGTTAAATAAGTAGCAAAATAAGGTTACTGTATCACCGTTTTTTAACACCTGGATCTAGTAATGAATGCAATGCTAAGTAGATGTGTGCCAGGCTGCTCTGTTAGCACAAGGCTTAGCCGAGTACAGTTACTGAAGAAGTACATGGAAATACTCTCACCAAACTGGGATTGAGTACCCACGGTTTGTAGAACGAACTGCCCAGGTACTTGAGATTCATTTAAGTGGAATTCAAGACATTTGGAGACAATTAATCCAAGAAAAATCCCAGTAAAGGCATAACATTACGGTTTATTGACATATTTCAAGATAAAAATAAAGAACTCGTGAAAATGCGCCCTCCTGAACAGGCCTCAGAAGAAGTCCATGAAGGGACAAAATGTTGTATAATTATGATGGTTTACAATAGTTTTAGAAAGTTTTATTTTTAAATATGGAAAAAATATGAAAATATTGAAAACCAGTGGAAATGTAGATTGATGCCAAATATACTTGTGTAGACAAATCAAATGTAATTACTTTCAGGTAAAATACACTAATCATGAAATATGTCCAAAGAAAATTGTGAGTGTAAGCCTTTAAAATGTCTCATGTTACCTAGCCCGATTTAAAATCTCTATATGTGAGTAGACCACATAATCTGAGTCTTGAGTGTAGTACCGAACACTACAGTAATTATATTGGAGGTTGTCTGTCTATAAGAACACTACCAGTATATCTATTCCAGGAACAGACAGAAGTACCTAGCCATCTACTAGCAGTAGTAGTTCTCAACTATTCACAAACCAAACAAAACATCAAACGCAGCCTGCTATTAAGGGACAAGACAGCCGCAGACAGTAAAATTAAATTACCAAATGCATTACCTGTACCCCTCTCCAGCTTGTATCCCAACTCTGTGAACCCTTATTGGCAAATCAAGGAATTTCCATCATCCACTTTGTGACTCTCACTCCGAGATTGCATCAAGCAAGGTGTATTTGATTGCCAGACTAAAGAGCATTTAGGGGATGTCAAGGAAAGTGTCCGGAATCGAGCAATAACCAACACAGACAAGACTTTCATGGCAAGATTACATCATATTAGACCTAGAGGAACCGTATACCTGCACTCAGAATTGATTATCCAAACTTTACTGCACATGTGGTATGTTCTAATGGTTAACTGATTTAATGCTTGTAGTATGTATACAAGATCACAGACAGAAGGGTTTAACAGCACTGCTACTGCAGTCAATGGTAGACATACTGTAAAATAGGTGAGAGTACAGAAAGAAGCCAGGGTATCGTTTCACAAAGCTCTCATATCCACTATAAGGCCATAGCGCTCTCATAAGTACCTGTAATCATCATGGATAAGAGATTGGTAGAAGAGCGCTATGGTCTTGTATAAGTAGATATGAGAGCTTTATGAAGAGATACCATGGAACACCATGTATAAGCAGGGATAAAAAATTAACACTAGTGAATATAAATTCATAATATTTGTTATTTGTATCACTATTTAGATCAGTAAGTTTTAAAGTTAGTTTTTATGGCTGTGTATTAGAGATTGTTAGGCAAGCGCTATGGTCTCATAGTAGATAAGAGAGTTTCATGAAACGATATCCTGAACACCATGCATAAAAGATTTCTAGGAAAGAGCTATGGTCTTGTAGTAGACAAGAGAGCTTTGTGAAACGATGTCCTGAACACCATGCATAAAAGATTTCTAGGAGAGAGCTATATGGTCTTGTAGTAAACAAGAGAGCTTTGAGAAACAATGCCTCATATAATAGATCTCTAGAGACAGCTATGGTCTCATAGTAAACAAGAGAGCTTTGTGAAACGATGTCCTGAACACCATGCATAAAAGATCTCTAGGAGAGAGCTATGGTCTTGTAGTAAACAAGAGAGCTTTGAGAAACAATGCCCCATATAAGAGCTCACTAGGACAGAGCTATGGTCTTGTAGTAGACAAGAGAGCTTTGTGAAACGATACCTTGGCTGTCAATATTAGACATCCTGTAAAATAGGTGAGAGTACAGAAAGAAGCACGGCCTATCCTGGCGAGGTGATAACAAGGGCTCTGCTCTATCTACTGGAAGGAGACTAGGCTTATCAAGGAGCCCATTGAAGTCTGGAGTTATGTGCTGTAGGTGGAAAGCAACACAGACTAACACATGATAATACCAGGATGTAGATGTAGGTGAGGAAAGCTGCCTCGCATCACTACAGCAATTGTTTAGGCAGCTCTTTGTGATAATTCTCAACATTGGTACGATTCTCACATGTAGGTGAATGTTTGTGTAGAAGTCTGTTTGTACTGGTCCAGATTTACACTATTTATTATGATAGCTGACTGTAATATCATGGGTTTTTTTTGCTCCCCTTTTTTAAGTTGGAGTTTAGAGCCACTTTCAAGATTATTTCATATATCCCTGTAAGAGACAACCAGAGATGTCTTAAATATATGTCACCCAGCAGTAAGCGTTAATATAACTCTTGTCCATGCTAGAGACAACCAGAGATGCCCTAAAAAGCAATGTCCGTGAATAACCCAGCAGTGAGAGTTAATGAGAAGACCAAGCAGAAAAAAGCAAACCTGGCTTCATTAACCTTGTTCTTACTGCAGGCAACTGTAGATGCCAGATAGACAATAACCGTAGTTCATCAGGGAGATAGTAACTGTTATTACAATTGTTATATAAAAACCTTAGTTCATCAGGAAGATAGTAAGTAACTGTTATTACAATTGCCATGTATGTTCTTTGTCTAATCAGATGGTTCTGGTCAATTATCTGTGCACAAAAAGACATCTCTCAGACCTGAAATGATCCATGGATGTACTCTACCAGCTAGACTACAATCCACCAAAATAGAATTCTTATTCTATCTTGATGATAATATACATAATATATATCATTACATAGAGGTCTGTGAAAACATACAACGTACGTAATCTGAAACTGGCTTCATGAAGACAAGCATGTCTGCCTATACCAGAATCATCAGCCATATCTAATTATGTATCAAGCAATGTAATCAGTAATAATATAGTATCGATCAAAGACAATCTTAATATAGATGCCTTCATATTCATGTTTCACCTAGACATCATATTTGTGTCTACTGATAGCAGATGTTTACAAAAAAAAGATTGAAGTAAAACTTGTTTATCTGAGATCTGATATGCTTTAAAATATTGTTAAATTATTAATTGTCAAGAGAAACTACATGGAATGAAACATTAAGGAAGTAATAACTGTCAACAGGAAGCAGATGACATAAAACATGGAGGATGTTCAATACATGGCAGAAAGGGTGATTGTCAACAGGAAGCAGATGACATAAAACATTACAAAACATGATGCAAGTGTTAATTATCAAAAACGACCAGAGTATCCGTTTGCGAAGCTCTCTTATACATTAAGAGACCATAACACTCTCTTTGCCGATAGCTAATACATTGCAAAGAGAGCGCTGTCTCTTTGTGAAAGGATACCCTGATGCTATAAAACGTAGGATGTACTACAAAACATGGAGGATGTACTACAAAACATGGAGGATGCACTATAAAACACAGGTGATACACAACAAAAACACAGAGAATGTACTACAAAACATGGAGGATGCACTATAAAACACAGGTGATACACAACAAAAACACAGAGAATGTACCCCAAAACATGGAGGAAGTGCCATGAAACACAGATGAAGCACTATGTAACATAGAGGAAGCACTATGTAACATAGAGGAAGCACTATGTAACATAGAGGAAGCACTATGAAACACAGATGAAGTGCTATGAAACACAGAGGATGCACAATAAAAAGACGGAGGAAGTGCAACGAAACACAGATAATATACTACAAAACACGGATGATGCACAATAAAAACACAGAGAATGTACTACAACACACAGAGGAAGCACTACAAAACACGGAGGAAGCATTATGAAACACGGAGGAAGCACTACAAAACACGGAGGAAGCACTACAAAACACGGAGGATGTACTACAACACGTAGGAAGCGCTAATGGTGACAGACTCCCAGGAGCAATGCCCACACTTCCAGGCGACACAGCCGTACACAGAGAACGCAGATGTCCGCGTAATGAATCAGCTGTGTGCATGTCCAGAAGCCACACATCACGCTAACAAGACCCCCGGCTGTCTGGATCAAACTGACCTCAGGTCATCAAGCAGTTGACGTCCACTGCCTCGGTCATAACTCTCCGACAAATTACTCCCTGCTGTGTCTTCTCAATAATCCCTCTGCGCTCATTACTCCTAAAACAATGTAATCCTCCGGTAGTGAGGGCGACTAGGGAGATGGTGGTGCTTGTACACCTTGCAGACAGTCCAGAGGATGGGTCTCTATGAGAAGGGGGCAGAATCAACAGGCATCGGTCATAAGATGCTTCATGTTATACTGAAGCTGGTTGGGTTAAATATGGTGAGAATATGAATGCATTTATTTGTATTTCAGCTGACAAGAGTAATAGAAATCAGAGTTCTAGAATAAATAGAAATGATTTAATATGTAATTATGATGAAAAGTAATTAATTGAATTAAATTGCTTTAGATTGGTACAGTGCTCCCTCGATATAATGCTGAAGTTGGGGTCCATGACATGTCACCTGCGTTATAATAGCATATGCGAATATATATATTTGAAAATATTTCAGTTCTCAATAAAGAATAGAGTTCAATGCTTGAATCTCCAATTATATTTATTCAATATTACAAATTCTGTTAATCCATCCAAAGATGTCAAACATTGTCTTCTACAATAGTTTTATCATAATACATTTTTTTGGTATGCAAATAGCAGTAATGGTTTTGATTCCTCCATTTGAGAACTGACCTTTAAACCTTTCTCAGTTAAAATCTAAATCCATGATATTAACAAATTCTAATAAATTGCCGATGTTACTTTGTCTAGAACTTCATATACCATTGGCCTTTAGTTCCTAATGGATTTCACAGCATCAGATGTATAGCATCTAAGTGAATATCAAAAGTATATATTTGAATTGTGATCATGGTGACAGCCAATTTGATGTCTTTACTCCGCATCAGTCTTCATTCGACCCACATCTGTGTCCTTAAACTTACCCAATATGTCTAGAAGTGGATCACTTCACTCAGCAAGATTAAGCAATGAAAACAAATGGTGGGCAATGCTTTTAGGAGTACTGGGGTAATATGGGTCAATGTGTGGTATATGTGGGTTCAGAACGTCGAGATCCTCCCTCCCTGGAGAGACACATGTAGTCACTGGACCCGTCTCTCCAAACAGTTGATTGACAGAAGGAAATTGCAGGAGAAATATTGTTGCCAATGGATCCCCCACAGTAGCTGTAATCAATCAGTAATCAGGATGTAGTGCTCTGTAATGTCGTCGTACAATTAACGGGTAATTTGTCTTCCACCGGTTTGAGTCCAGTATTCATATTTACCCACGGATTGGCTGTGGATAAGAAAGCGAGTGAATAATAGCACTGAACGTGCATCAATACGTCGCAGACTCCTTATCTGGCACGATGGTCTCGCCAACACTAAGGTTATGGGTTCGAATCTCACCCTGAGGCGCCAGAACCATTGCAGCATTGGAGAACAGGGGCCGGTTGTACGAAGCCCAATGTCTTAACGTTCCGTTAAGCTTGTACTCTACCCAATGGAGGCAGCTACCATAACGGCAAGTTAAGGTTTAACCTGGCTTCAAACAACCGGCCCCAAGTTTTTATATCAAGGCTGTACATGTTCTTTTTGACGCACCAGTCACTGTGTCCTGTCAGACATGAAACTGCTTACCATTTTGGTAAAGGGCCTGTTAATCTGGGCTACTTCACTTGTCCGCCTTTGGATAATACCCGTCCCAGACACGCAGACAATCCTTACTGTTGAGCCTGGTATATTAGGTGGAATGATGTACAATTTTTGTATATATGCTGCATGGCAATATTCACCCTTGGTTCACCCATCATTGCTCAAGGAGTTAATCTAACTTCTTATTACATCAATATGATTTGTGAAGCACTGCCCTCCTCCTCCAACCTGATTACACATACACAAGACATACCAGTACCAGCACAACATGTCAGTCAAACAGTAAACAATACCTGTGTGTCTGCAGATTGAGATGTCCACCTCTTCACAGGGTACCAAGAACTACAAGACAAACTGTCAAACTGACCAAGCACCAACATCTCTCTGATACTGTACTTTATGACCTGTTTTAATTTCACGGCTGTGTGACATGAAAGGCTAAGCTGTAAATATTTAAGTGGATGTAGCTCATAGTTCATCAAACTCACACTGAGAGTGTTATTGACCATCAAAAGATGAGCATTGTAGAATGGATGGAGAGAGTATATATTGATTTCATATCCTCTTTAAATGTATATGACTACATTGATGAGACGAATGATATGATGTCATTGTCCGACGGTCCAGCAATCAGTGATGGGTAAGAAATTGGGTGTCAGTTTTAAATGAGGATGGTCTTCAGAGATAAATCGTTCTCTTGAAACATATAAACTTCCTATTCCCGTGTTTTCTTTCTATGACGAGGCTCTTTAAAGTTCAACTGCTTCATAGAGTGTGTGCCCTTCATTTAGTATAAATGACTGGTCTTGACAGAATAGTGATGAACGTTTTGGGTATTGCTAACATAATGGAAATAATGTTAAAAGCAGATTTAATGAAGAAATCAAATGGATTAGAAGATAGTACATCGGGGCTAGAAGTTTCCATTTGCCAAGCGGTCTGATCCATTTCTCCTAATGTTAAATGTCTCCTGCAGGTGTAGAAATTTCATGTTTTATTACTTATGTCATTATTCGGGTGAGTACGTTTTAAAGTTAAGTTCTTACCATGGTACATGAAAATGCATTATATTGAAAGTTATTTTACTCTTCATTGGTACTCTTATGTACAACAATAACTAATTTGAAAACTTGAATACACTTTTACATTTAGATGAATTTCTCCTCCCTGTTTGATTAACCCTCACCCTGCTGGATTAATCATATTTACAACACTATTGGACATAGTTGGTTACATCTAGGATAAAGATGGTTAATGCATTATATGAACTCTCCATTTGCATTCATCAGCATGTTAAAATGTATGCATATCTGATATTCACATTTTACTTGTGAAAATCAGATATACAAGATGTTACTTCTTGAAAATTGCAACTATATCCCTACACTAATAAGGGACTAAACATCAAAATCTTGGCAAGAACATAATTCAAAGTTAAATGTAGTCTAAGCAAAGGTTCTCCATCAATGTGTATAATCTTGCCGTCATTATAGGTTACATAAATAAATGTGTAGTTTCCAGTCCCAGATGTCAGAGACTTGTGACGAGGATTGCTTGACTCTGCCATCAATAAGACTTCTCCATCATCATCAGGACGTCCTCAAGTACCTGGTGTGTCAGATCATGTCCTCTCCATCACCGCCCAATTAGTGGCCACCACACCTGGGCTGTCTTTACAGTGGGGCTCTCAGCAATACAAGGGCTAGACTTGTGACCCAGAATTTGGGAGCATCCTGTACTTGTGACCCAGAACTAGACCCTACTGTATTTGTGACCCAGAACTAGACCCTACTGTATTTGTGACCCATAACTGGGCCCTACTGTATTTGTGACCCAGAACTGGGCCCTACTGTATTTGTGACACAGAACTGTGCCCTACTGTATTTGTGACACAGAACTGTGCCCTGCTGTATGAAATGGTAGCATACTTCCAAGGTAACCTTAATGTCCAACCATATCTATAGACAGCATCATTACTAAGTTAGGCAAAAGTGTTTTGTCCAAGAGAACCCTTGACACAACCATGTGACCTGTTACAGTAGACACTTATTGAGGAGTAGAATTCTGACCCAGAACTGGTCATAATCTAGGCACTATGTCACATGGTCCTAAAGTGGGAACTTATAGAGCACTTGACTTCTGACCTAAAACTGGACACATTTTCCGCTTGTAAAGCACCCTTGAACAGGCTTTAACCCTCTCCCTGCTAGATTAGGCACAGACACTGCTCTTTAGTGCATCTCCAGTTGCCTCCATCATGGAGAGGGTTAAGCATGAGAAAGGCAATAAAGAAATTTTGTATTTATCATTATATTGTCTTAATTGTGACCTGTATGGTCCTGAACTGATCACTTACTGGGGATTGGAATTCTGACCTAGAACTAGTACAATCTATGCAATATGTGCAGTAATTTATTACCAAAATACCAAAAGTATGGTCCAAAACTGGACAGTTTTTTAATAGGATTAGAATTCTAACCTATTAATGGTCACACTCTATGCACTATGTGCACTCGTGTATGATTCTAAACTGGACACCTTATTATAAGTTTGTACTTCCAACACAGAACTGGGCACAATCTATGCACTATGTGCAGCAATGTGTGACTGGAGTATGGTCCTAAACTAGACACTTACTGAAGGCTGGACATAATCTTGGTGCCATACTGTCATTATCACAATTACTCAGTCGTGGTTTGCAATACTGTGTGTAGATGTGTGTAGACAGCAAGGTAAACTTACCACACCAAGAATGGCCACCTTGCTTGACTCTATGACAATCTTAGGTTAATCCATACTTGTCACCAATAGCTACTTGTCATAACCATAGTCAAGTGGACAAAGCAACTTCACTGGACAATACACTATTGTTAGTTTACAACAATTATAGATCTTACATTTCATCAATACATTTCATGTTCGTGTTTCTTCTGAAAACTGTTACGCATTCATTGCATGATTGTAGGTGGAATACATTTACATCTCCCATGAAAGTTGAAAAGAAAAAAATCTTTAAAAAATCTGTTTAATCTAATAATGGTTCAGGTATGAATACATCAATGAACACACAAAAAAACATCCTTTACTTCCCTGAATCTGAACTGGATACACCCCACTGAATACCTCCTTCATGAATATTTAATTTTAACCAGCAAAGCTTTCAGAACAGCTCAGCAGAATTTTAACCACAACATTCTGTAACATAATCATTGTAATTTAAATCATTGTTCCAGTATACATCTATGTCACTTTGAAGTCGTAGTCCCAGAAGTAGGAAGACAAAACTGTGCCTTCTATCACGTCATTGTGTCATCTGTACCAGGGGTATTGATCACGTCTGTACCACCTGGACTTGCTGGGTAATCAGGAATGCTCTGTTCATCATCTGAGAGGAGGAAACTCTGCATACTGTACTTACTGTACTCTGTACATAGCAATCTCCGGTATCCATGTCAGGGTGTGATAACAGCATTTAAATCCTCCAGGGTACAGGTAGTCAGTTCTTCAGAGAAGAGCTACTTATGAGACCATTCTTCAGGGCACAGCTACTTATGAGACCATTCTTCAGGGAAGAGCTACTTATGAGACCATTCTTCAGGGAAGAGCTACTTATGAGACCATTCTTCAGCGAAGAGCTACTTATGAGACCATTCTTTAAAGAATAGCTACTTATGAGACCTTCAGGAAAGAGCTACTTATGAGACCATAAAATCTTCATAGAAGAGCTACTTATGAGACCATTGTTCAGGGTACAGGTAATGAGACAATTCTTCAGGGAACACCTACTAATGGATCCATTCTTCATGGTACGGGTAGTCTTGAGACCATTATTCAGAGAAGAGATACTTATGAGACCATTCTCCAGGGAAGAGCTACTTATGAGACCGTTCTTCGGGGGAAAAGTTACTTATGAGACCATTCTTCAGAGAAGAGCTACTTATGAGACCATTCTTCAGGGAACACCTACTAATGAGACCATTCTTCAGGGCATAAGTAGTTCTGAAACAATTCTTGAAGGAACAGCTATATATTTCCAAACTAGATCAGATAAGTTTGTTAGTGAAAACTTGTGTCATATGTGGAGACCTATTGCAAGCAGGTGTCCAACAATTCGGGTTCAAATCTCAGGATCAGTTTGGTGTGGAACACTTGTAAGACTAGCTCATTAATATATGACACCAGCTTGTTAAGACCAGGGCAATGAGATACTGAGGTACACATAGAATAGATTAATGAGGAAAAGGCAAACCCTATGATATTCATATCCACGTGGTCATAAACCAGATAAACTTGTATATCTTAACTGTGAGGTGGAAAATCTGGCCAGTACAAAGAGGCTCATAGAATAGTGTTTTCAAACAACTCAACATATACAGAGAATGTTTCAGGCCCCGAGATTACGAAACATTTTGATTATGATTCCATGCTCAAGTTCACATTTTATATGGCGATTTGCGAACAAACTTTTGAGTTGAGCATAAAATTGTAGTCAGAAAAGTTTCATAATCTTAGGGCCAGGTGTTCCAAAAGTGTAACTAGAGTATTAGGTTATAATTCACTTCAACATAACCACTTGGATAATTAATTTTACATTTTATAGCAATGGAAAATGACAACAGAAGCAAAGTGTCAAATAGACTGGTATATTATATCCTGGCATGATCACTCTATATACTGTGAACTGTATACAGATTGTATCTATGTGAAAATGTCAAGAGGATGCAGAAGTCAATTATGCATACTAAAATATCGAGTTGCAAGATGTTTTCGTGATATAGAGAATGAATTGTTGTCTAATGACATTGTAGGAATCCTTCACCCATAAGCAACAATTTGTGATATAGATCTAAATGCAGTACGACAATTTCCATTTAATTAACACGTGTGCCAAAATGTGACATCTATGCCAGAGGACATTTTAACATACACTTTTAGAATTAAAAAATAAAATTGAACACAAATATATTATAAAGAAATAAATTAAATTAAAATAGCAATAAATTAAATTAAAATAACAATACAAATTCATCATAATTTTTTAATTATTTTATTAAATTAATAGATGCGTGAAATCTGATTGTCATTGGACTAAAATGAGGTCTCAAACTCAGCACTGTGTCAAGCACGGATGTACTTCACGCGAGAACTGTGTGACAGTGAATCGCTTGAGCGGCAGTGCATAACACATGACACACTTGAATCTGCCATACAGGCAAATGACCAAAAAAGTGTCACAGCACATCAATCCTATCAGATGCACCTCTGTCTTGATCCCTCCTATAGCCATCTACAGCTGTCTGCATTCCGCCATATGACACACATATGACACAAATATGACACAAATATGACACAACTGTCAAGGTGTCGACTTTCTAGCACTGATGCATCAACAGTTTATTATGTCACTGGAGTATTTAACTATGTTGCACATTCATCTTACTCTTCATTACAATTTACACTTATGGTCATGAGCTAACTTCACATGAAAATTAGCACGTAGACAGAAATGTACGTAGTCCTAGTCAACATTATGTTTATCTATGCTTGACTATGATAATGAACATTCTGTCCATGTTTTGCTATATCATTACAAACCATCTATGTACCGGTATGACTATGGTATTCCATTATGAACATATCATTATGAACTGTTGATACATTATCAACAAACCATTATGAATCTTTTGGGGGATTTGGTGTTTAGTGCCACTTTCAAGATTCTTTCAGTTGTTAGTTTAGGGTAGGAGGAAACCCATATCAATTGTAGCACCAAATGTTATGGTAAACCTGTAAGTACGGGCTGGTACTGACAAACCAAGGATGATATCTGCATTGCCACTCTACAGACAGCACATCCTATCCATATCAAGTCAGAAAGGATAACTATATAAATGCATACTTTATTATAGTATTATTATATTATGGTCAGCTGGTGACAATGCTGGCCATGACAGGAAGGTGGATGTGGGAATTAGATATGTGATAATGTGTGAGAATTAGGGACCACATTCAGTAGAAGGGTGCCCTGTAACATGTATAACTTACATCATATCATTATTTTCTCATATTACCCTGAAACTTACACCAAAAAAATACTTTTCCAGAAAATTAATTATGGCTAGGACTTACATTTGGTGATTGTGATGTGCCATTACTTTCCATTGTAAACATTGTGATAATTAAGATAAAAATATATAATTTATTTGGTCAGATATAGTTTTTGGAGGCAGTTTTCACTATTGATATCACACTGTCACTGGTGAGTGACATCTCCCTCTCATGGTATTTTCTGGAGGTAAATGACGTCAATCCCACAACCGTTGACTGATCAATGTGGTAGATATATCTATTTTAAGGTGCATAAAATCTAACAATCTACAGTGCTCAGGGTCAGGCATATAAAAGTCATGTTACAAGAGGATTAAATATCCATCACAAGGACATGGATAACACACTAACATGTTAACATGGCATGCATCACCGGGCAACATTCAATAATGCTAATAAATGGTAGACGTGTATGTGTAAAATTGTAACTAATTAATTTATTTCGAAACTATAAGAGTGGAAAATCAATTACCGGTACCGGTAAGTTTAATTTGTGCACAACATTTTGGGTGGAAAAACATTTCTCTTTTGACCGTTTTGTAAAAATAACCCATTAGCTTTTTTTTGGCCAATATTTAATGTTTTCATGAATAAAAATCACATTTGTTTTGCCAAGAAAATTACGCTATAATTAGTTAATTAAATAATTAATAATAAAAATATTCATAAAATATATTTACCCTCACACTATACATTACAGTCTGGAAAGTGGTAATGAATATTCATGCCTTATATTTAATTATACTGATACGTGTGACATCTACAAATTGATTGTAGTGATTGTAATGCAGCTCTACACATGCAACTGAATTATCGTGACAGCGAAAATATATTTCCCACATACAACTGAATGATTGCAAACTTTGAACCACAGACTAACGACAAACAAGACTCTGATTGGTCACACATGCAAGCGTGTGTAGGAGTTGTGATAACACTGCTGTTGTCAACTGCATGGGCATACATGACACACTCACATCGGAACAGAATTTATCTCAGCTTGATCATTGTGATTGTCTGCTTGGTATCCTGATGGAATTGTCACATCTGGGATATATAGGTTATAAACCACCAATTAAAATCCCATAGACGACAGTGTTAACGTGTTTATGCATAACTACTGATTCAGTGATTCA
>JAUTBZ010057772.1:0-38996 GCA_032361785.1 Lepetodrilus galriftensis
TATATCGGCGTTAAGTTAGCAAGTAATAATTCTGAGAAGGGACTTCCAAAGGCTTACGTTCCAAAAGCAATGGCTGTTTAGGAAGTTTTAAATTTTAGAAAATATTATTAACTTAACACTATGAAAGAAAATAAGCCGTTCCCTTTGGGGAGCGGCTTTTTTGTGTTTTTAAAAAAAAGTCTTTAGAATACGCAACGGGGTAACTGACTTATGGGATTCACATAACAAATATGATGGAATCCTGTAGGGGCAATCCCCGCGTGGTTGCCCTGTTTGCCCAAACCTCTTAATTTTCTTATTTATTTCAATGAGTTGTAGAAGTATCAGAACCTAGTTGACATATTTCCCTATACGAGGGTGGGTAACCATATGGGGATTGCGCAAACCTAGATTTTTTGATTTTTGATATTTGTGTGAATGTCGTAGATGAGATACGCATTTCTACAAAGGTTTCGTTTCTTTTTACCTGTTTTGTTCTTTGTTGGTGTGCTATAAGCTGTGTAGCAACTATTTTAAGGATGTCGTTTTGGGGCAGGGAATGAACGAACAAGAAAAAGAAAAATCTTCCAATACAAAAGATGTGATTGATGCGGCAACAGGTTTGGTCAAGGCTATGCCCATCTATGATGATTTGGTACAGCCAACAGCAAAAGTGATTGGTACAACACTTGGTAGGACTGTGCAGGCGGCCTTGTCACCTCTAAGAGCAACAGTTTTTGGCTTGGAGCAAATGGAAGATTTTATTTATAGGGCTGTCAGTGAGAAATTGAAAAATGTGAAGGCAGAGGATGTTGTTACACCTGACCTGATTGTGGCAGGGCCAACCCTTGATGCCTTGCGTTATGCAGGACATGAAGACAGTTTAAGGGAAATGTATGCCAATTTATTGGCCAATGCGATGGATAAAAATACCAAGGATAATGCCCATCCTGCTTTTGTTGAGGTTATTAGGCAGCTTTCTCCGCAAGAGGCTGAATTGTTGAAATATTTGAGTGAGTTCGTAATATACCCAACTATTTATAGTTATGCGACAAGTCGCGATATTTCAGCGGTGCATGATGCTGTGATGTTCAAAGAGAAGTGTATTGATTTTGAAAAAAATCTAGATTTAGAAATGGCTTTGCACAATTTTTATAGGTTGCAAATTTTAGAAAAAAAAAGCAAAGATTTTCCTGACTTGAGAAGTAGTGCTATTCTGTCTATGTCACTAAGTAGGAATGCAAAAGTAAAAATGAATAATAACTATTCAGAAACTCTTTATTTTACAGTTCTTGGTCAAACATTTATAAAAACCTGTGTTACAGATAAATTCCAATCTACACGAAATTCTAAATAAAATTTATGGCCAAGGAGTTGGTAGATTAACAAGATGCCAGTAGGGGCAATCCCATGTGGTTGCCCTGGCGGCTCTAGGGGGAGTTTTTGTTATACAGTTCACAGCCTTTGCAGCTTGAAGGAGATCACTCAGCATATTGAATTTTATAGCCCATATCCATTAGCTCAGCGAGTTGCCTTAGGCGTTTTTCTAGCATTTCGCCGTCCAAAACTGCGTATTCTTTGGGCAGATGCAGCACCAGCTTGTCATTATAATAAGTGATGCGGGTGGCCTCGGTAATGCCAGGTGTGGCAATCGCAATTTTGTTAATGACGCGCAGAGATGCCCCCAATATGCGGGCATGTTTAAGATCTTTCTTGGGCAGTAATTTTGTCAGCTTTTTGCTTGGCGGCTTCTTGCCTGGGCTGCTATAGCGATAAAATACAGCCAGCGCCAGAAAGGCACGGCCGCGGTGACTAATGCCTGTCAGGTCACTATGGGCGATAATATCCATGCTTTGCGTGGCACGAAAATCAGAATGGGCACGCCATCCAATATCTGACAGAAGACAGGCAGCATGACGCAGCCGTCTGTTCTTCTCATTTTCCTTTGGCCCAGGATTGGTAAAAATCTGGGAAGTCCAGTCAAACAGTTCACTGGTTTGCAAAATGCAGCGCGCGTTGCGGCTAGCCATGTTGCGGCAAGCAGCGAGAAGGGGGTCTTTTTTCCGTTCTTCCTTGTCAAGAAGGCGGTATATTGCACCTTCACGAACGCCATATGAAGAAAAATAGATTTTGGAAGGTTGCACTTTTTTGATCAGTTCAGCCAACACAAGGGCACCATAAGGGATAGTTTCACGCCTTGGCTTGGAAAACAGTTTAAACTCTTCCATTTTTTCTGGGGTAACATGATCCATAAGATGAGCAAATTTTAGCGCCTCATCACCTGAAATAGAATAGCCGTGGAGAATAAATCTGCCCCATATACATCCGCGCAAAGGCACGCCATGTGCCGCCAACAGCATAAAAGGGACGATCTTTTCCGATGGTAAGCCAGTCAAGGGTATCCAGAGCCTGGCGGGCTATCTCGGCTGCTTTTTCAAGGTCGCCGCCAGAGGTATCAATCAGGCTAAGGCCACCGAGTTTTAAGGTGTTACCGCCTGAAATTTTGTTGTTGTTAATATCCAGTAGTTCAAGTGAACCGCCACCCATATCACCAACAATACCATCAACCTTATAAAATCCAGAGACAATCCCTGTTGCGGCCAGCTGGGCTTCCTCTTCTCCTGAGATAACAGAGATGTCACATTGGCAGATTTTTTCTGCTTTTTTAATGAAGTCAGGGCCGTTGGAAGCTTCGCGAGAGGCTGCTGTTGCAATACCAAAAACTTCTACACATTTCAGGTTTTTGATAATAGCGCTATAGCGTTTAAGAGCGGCAAGGGCGCGGCGCATTTCATCCTTGCCCAGCTTGCCATTTTTTTGCAAGCCGCGGCCAAGGCCACAAGCAACCTTTTCGTTGAAGATAACGGAAGGATGACGGGTAATATTGTCATAAACGACAAGACGCACAGAGTTTGAACCAATATCAATAATGGCGGTAGGATTCCACCCTTTACGGGTTGGCCTGTCTGCGGCGTTTTGAGTCATCTCTTCATTGCCCCTTCTTCCTATAATCAATTTTGGGAGGCGTTGCTGGTGAATTCTTTTTAAGGGATTTTCCCCGGCCGGACAAGCTAGGATTTGTCATAAAATACTTATGGACGTTAAACGGTTCTTCACCTTTTGCTGGCTGGATGCGTTTTGAGGAGCCATCCTCCAGAATTTTCCAACTTTGCTGATTATCTGCAAGGCAAGCTTTCATAATTTGATCCAGCACCTGTTCATGAACCCGTGGGTTCTCAAGTGGCACCATAGCTTCAACGCGGCGGTCAAGGTTGCGGGGCATAATATCAGCCGAACTAATATAAACCACAGCTTTTTCGGAAGGCAAACCATGTCCATCACCAAAACAGTAGATACGGGAATGCTCAAGAAAACGGCCAATTATGCTTTTGACTTCAATATTTTCTGAGAGGTCTTTAATTCCTGGGCGCAAGCAACAAATCCCGCGAATAATCAGCTTGATTTGCACACCAGCATTGCTCGCCTCATAGAGGGCATCAATCACTTGTGTATCAACAAGGGAGTTCATCTTAAGCCAGATATGGGCGGGCTTGCCCGCTTTGACATGATAAATTTCCTGATTAATATGATCCAGCAAACGCGCCCGCAAACCAAAAGGAGACATCGCCATAATTTCATGGTCAGCTGGTTCTGCGTAGCCTGTAACGAAATTAAAAATACGGGTGACATCCCGTGAAATGATAGGATTACAGGTAAAGAAAGACAAGTCAGTGTAAACTTTGGCAGTTTGCGGGTGATAGTTGCCAGTGCCAATATGAATGTAACTTTTCAGCTTGCCAGATTCGCGCCGCACCACCTGAGAGAGTTTGGCATGGGTTTTCAGTTCCATAAAGCCATAAATCACATTAACCCCTGAGCTTTCGAGATCGCGTGATATTTTGAGGTTGGCCTCTTCATCAAAACGCGCTTTTAGCTCAATGACAGCAATCACAGAGATACCAGATTCTGCTGCTTCCTTGAGCGCACGGATAATAGGGGAATTTTTTGAGGTGCGGTATAGTGTCCACTTGATGGACAGCACATCAGGATCAGAGGCAGCCTGGCGCAAAAAGCGCAAGACAACATCAAAGCTTTCATAAGGATGATGAACAATCAGGTCTTTTTCTCGAATGGCGGCGAAGCAATCACCGGCATGATCTTTAATCCGTTCGGGAAAACGCGCCAGAAAAGGCTTGAATTTTAGATCAGGGCGCGGGCTATCAACAAGCTGTGCCAAGTCAGTTAAGCCAAGAGGGCCGCTTTGAACTGAAATTTCATTATCTGAAACATGCAAAACAGAGATAACAAAGTCACGCAGGGAAATTGGCATGTCAGACGCGATTTCCAGCCGGATTACGGAACCGCGGCGTCTGCGCTTTAGCGCGCTTTCAAAATGACGCACCAAATCTTCAGCTTCTTCTTCAATTTCGATATCACTATCACGCAAGATACGAAACGAGCCATAAGTCCCGACTTCATAACCAGGAAAGAGTTTTGAGACAAATAATAAAATAACAGTTTCTAGCTGAACATAACACAGTTTTTGGTTCTCTGTGCTGCCTTGGCTCTTGTTTTGTGGCAGCTTGATATAGCGGTCAAGTTGACGCGGAATTGGCACAAGCGTATGCATCATTTCTCTGCTTGATGTTTTAAACAGCTCTAGCCCTAACGTTAGTCCAAAATTCGGGATAAAAGGGAAGGGGTGAGCAGGATCAATAGCAATAGGCGTCAAAATTGGAAAAAGATAATCCAAAAAATAACCATCTAGCCAAATTTTTTCATCTTCACTGAGGTCTGCGGCTGAGAGAACATGGATATCTTCGTCTGCCAAATCATATTTGAGTTCAGCCCATCTTTGTTGTTGCCTGTCAGTCAACTCAGAAACAACATCATCTATTTTTTCAAGTTGTTGTGAAGGGAGTAGTCCGTCACGGCTGATTGTTTCGATGCCAGCAGCATTCTGGGCACGCAATCCAGCGACCCGCACCATATAAAATTCATCCAGGTTTGAGGCAGAAATAGACAGAAACCGGAGACGTTCCAGAAGAGGGTGGTTTGAGTTGCTGGCTTCTTCCAGCACACGTTTATTGAATTCGAGCCAGGATAACTCTCTGTTAAAGAAGCGTTTAACGCCTAGTTTTTCTTTAACATTAACTTTTTTTCTTGCTTTTGTTTTTTCCTGAGTTTTTTGCATAATAACGAAACCACTAAACTGAAAGGGTGTGCCTTGTGCCAACGGGCTTAAGGAATATGAGACATCACCAAAATGAAAGGCTTAAAAGTAAAGGAACAAGGGCATAGAATTGAAAGACCGTTGCTTACAATATTTTTGCTTTGTCCAAACTATAATGAGGTAAAAGTAACCAGTGAAAACACTGTTCTTTAGTAAATATATAGTAAAAAATTTAATAACAGTATAACTTGCAGTATTTATTTGGGTAATATTGATTTATTGAGTATTTTTCGTGCAAAATGTTTGGTGATTTTCTTTTGTGAGGCCATAGAAGCGTGGTCTAGTTGTTTGACAAATTCCATTATTGACAGCATTGAGCGATCAATATGGGTAAATATATAGTCAAGCACATCGGGTTCTATATTGATTTGTCTGTCATCAAAAAGTTTGAGTAAAATAGTTTTGAGCAGGTGGTCATCTGGTTGGTTAATGGTGAACACAGGCAGTGACCTTAACCGCGAGCGTAAGTCAGGTAAAGTGGGGTGAAAGTCGCCCGGCATTTTCCGCGTTGTCAGAATCAGGCGGTTATTGCGTTCTTTTGTCAGGTTTAGAAGGTGAAACAACGCTGTCTCATCTTTTAAGCCTTGATCAATATCTTCAATTGCCAAATTTTGGCAGCCTGAAAGGGTATCAATCAAGGATTCATTCAGCTCTGAAGCCTGAATTTTTCGGGCACCAGAAATCCGGCGCCAGACATTGACAAAATGACTTTTACCGCAGCCTTCATTTCCGCAGATAATAACGGAAGGATCGCTCCAGTCAGGCCAACTATCTAGCAGTTCCACAGCCGAGGCATTGCTTTTACTGATAAAATAATTATCAGCATGAAGCGCTGGACGGGAAGCCATATCAAAAATAAGTTGTTCAGCCATATGCTTAAGTCTTGTCTTCTTCTGATGGAGTGTTGGTCACAGCTGCTGTGGTTTGTGATGGTTCTTGAGACGTTTGCACAGCAAAAGGGGCTTTTTCATCTGAAACAGGAGGCGTTACAGCCTGACTTTCTTGAAAGACTGTCGTGCTTTCAGAAGCTGTTTCGCGGCATGGCAGTTCTTCGCCTTGATAGATTTCACTTGCCCTATATTTGTCCATCGCAAAACGGGCAAGGACACCTATTGATGCTGCTACTGGAACAGCGAGTAACATGCCAACAAAACCAAACAGGTAACCAGAAACAAACAGCGCAAAAATAAGCCAAACAGGATGTAACCGAACATGGCCGCCAATAATGCGCGGTGTTAAGAAGTTGCCTTCAAGGATATGGCCAATCACAAAAACAAGGACAACCATACCAATGTTAAACCAGTCTGGAGCAAATTGGGCAATCGCTACACCGCCGCCAATAAGCAGACCAACAATTGCTCCGATAAAGGGAACAAAGCTGATAAGTCCCACGCCAATGCCGATCAGAAAGCCAGAGTTTAGTCCAAGAAAAGAGAGCGTCAGGGCATAATAGGTTGCGAGAATGAGGCAGACCGTAACCTGACCGCGCATAAAACCGGAAATAACGCTATCTACATCGTGAGCCAGCTTTGTGATTGTATTGTCATGTTCTCGCGGGGTGATGGAACGAATATAGGCCATCATTTTTTCCCAGTCATTGAGCATATAAAACGCGACAACAGGTGTTATAAGAATGAGGGACATAAAGCTGAAGAAAGCCTTGGAACCGCTCCAGATTGATTTCAAAATTTCACTGGAATTACCGCTATATTGTGCCGTTAGTTTTCGGATCGCATCACGATAGCCAACAGATGGCAGGGAAAACTCATCACCCATTAGTTGTTTCCCGTGTGTATTAATAAGGGAGTAAAGTGTATCAAGATAGCGGGGTGTATTTTGAACGAGATTGACAGATTGCTGAAATAAAACAGGTACAAGTGCAAAAGCCCCTACCAAAAGGAGGATGCCTAGAAATAAGGTTACAACAGATGTTGCAGCCATACGTCCGAGGCCAAGGCCTTCAAGACGGTCAACGATTGGGTCAAGGAAATAGGCTATTGCAAAGCCTAAGACAAAGGGGAGCATAATTTCGTGAAGTAGGGCGATAAACCCAATGGCAACGAGTGATGCTGTTATCCAAAACAAAACTTCTTTATTAATAACCAATTGTAAAAGCCCCTCTTAATACGATATTTCATCAGGCGTGACTTTTATGCCAGGCCTTTATGGTGCGCCAGACCAAGAATTGCTTTCATTAAGAAATGAGAGCCCTTCAGAGAACTGGCATTAGAGCAATCCTGCTAATCTCTTCTTTGCCAGAAGAGATTAGAGGTGCATTTTCTGTAACATTTTTAGGATAAAACAATACCCCCAATGTTCATCTTTGATTCTCTCTTTTGTTATAGTGGTTTTAGGGAAAACTGCAATTGTTAACACTGTATGAGGCAATAAACTGTGGGGATTCTTTGTTTGGCTTACTTCATATGGTCAAGCCAGACTTTAAAATAGCTTACAGCGGATAACAATGTGACGGTTGCTGTTAAAAAGAACAAGACTTGTTCCGCTTGATTTAATCCAAGGTGAAATCCTCTATTGGCCAAGATAAAAGCGGCTAGAAATAGTTGCAAGGCTGTATTGGCTTTTGAGATAAACAAGGGCGCAATCCGGACAGGTTGCCCCATCAGCCAAGAAATCATGATAGCCCCAACAATAAAAAGATCACGGCTGACAATGATAAGCACCAGCCAGGATGGGATAAATCCTAGGAATCCAAGAGTCAGAAAGATGCCAATGATAAGACTTTTATCAGCCGCAGGGTCAAGGTAAGCTCCCAGTTCTGTTTTACTATTCCATGCCCGCGCCAGATAGCCATCAATGCCATCAGTCACCCCTGCCAACACAAAAATATAAAACGCTACTGTCAGGTTATTTTTCAGCAAGAGCCAAATGACGAGTGGCACCATCACCAACCGAAACAGGGTGAGTAAATTAGGGATGCTTGACGCATGATGTTCTGTTTGCTGTGACATAGATACAGCTTTATTAGGGTTAAGGGTTGTCCGGGGATCTATCGTGTGACAAGGAAGAGATCGCCATTTCTGTCTTCCAGAGACATACCATAGCGGGAGGCCATGCGGCTAAGGCGTGCCTTCCCTCCTGGAAAATCAACATGAACAAAAGCACTTCTTGCCGATAAAGATTTAATATCAAGATCTTCAAGTCCTGGAATATTATTGAGCTTCTTGCGAATATTTTGCCAGTCTCTCAGACCGCGAAAAGGAATTGTCATAAAAAGGGATTGCCTTGATAAGGCACCCGATGCAGCAGGGTTTACGCCGCCAGAGGGCGAAGATAATGTACTCACATTTCTGTGCGCCATAGGAATATCAAGCATTTTTGCTTCTTTCCAACGGCCTTCTAAAATACCAAGGGTAATTTGCGCAGCCATTTCCGTTACAGTTTGCACATCATCATTAAAGATCAAATAGCTGCGTTTAATATCAACAGCGCCAATGGCATCACGGCCAATCAGGTGAAAGGTAAGGTGCTTGCCTTCAGCATCAGGTTCAGCAAAGGCCACAATCAGGTTATCAGTATTATATTTACTGTACAGCGATTGGAGAGCAGCTTTTTGACCTGATAATAACCGCTCTAACACAGGATCATTCTGAACAGGTGGGGTAAGACGAACAGGGGTTAGGGTGTGTTTTAAATCAAGTGGCCGCCAGGCATCAGGCCATAATTTTTTGTCCTGACGGTAAGGGCCAGGTTTATACACAGGAATAATGGTCGTGAGTCCCATTTGCTGGTCATAGAGTGGGATATTCTTGGATAATAACAAGCGGCGAATGCGTTTTGCCTGAAATTGATATTTTAGCAAGGCGATATAGCGTACTGAAGAATTACGCTCTTTTAAAATAGAAACATTGTCTGTTAAGTCCTCAGCCATAGCCGCTGAAAATTTTGGCAATTTGTTGTAGCTATTATAGTGGGTCAAGCGCATTAACAAAGCTCTTAATGCCTTTGCAGGGCCTTTGGAAAGCGCCTTTTTCTTTGCGGCCACTGCATTTTTTGCAGTAGCATCAACCTTGATTTTAGCGATTGTGTAAACAGGATTGGCAGCAAGAGCTTGCGTTGTAGCCATCAATGATAGTCCTATCAGCCACCCACCGATACGATAATAGTTTGAAGCCATGCTTTTGTTCGCCCCTCTAGCCGTGTCTATGATGTCCCTTTATGAACTGAGGTTACAGTTCAGGCAAGAAACATTCTTATTGGCGTTTAGTTTAACAGATAAAATGGGACGTTTTTACGTCTTTCTTTTTTATTGGCTGAAGGGCAAAGACAAAAAAAATGGAATATTTCTAGTATTTTCTCGCTTTGTCGCATATGACAGCTATTGTTTTCTAACAGTCTGATTGAATATTCAGGCAATGTTTGACAGCCCTTATTTTCGAAAATTTACAAAAACGAGATTAAAATGAGTAACCAGTCTTCTGATGATCAAAGTGACGGCACAACACCAACTGAAGGTAAAAATGGTCTGACCTATGCAGATGCAGGGGTTGATATTGATGCTGGCAACGCCCTTATTGATAAAATCAAACCCCATGCTAAGCGGACATCACGTAGCGGGATGCTTGGTGGTCTTGGTGGTTTTGGGGGCTTGTTTGATCTGAAAGATGCCGGTTACACTGACCCTATTTTAGTGGCTGCAAATGATGGTGTTGGTACGAAGGTAAAGGTTGCCATTGAAACAGGTCTGCATAAGACGGTGGGCATTGATCTTGTTGCCATGTGTGTGAATGACTTGGTAGTGCAGGGCGCTGAACCACTCTTTTTCCTTGATTATATTGCCACGGCAAAACTGGAGCCTTCCCTAATGGAGGATATTATTGAGGGCATTGCAGAAGGGTGCGTGTTGGCAGGGTGCGGCCTGATTGGCGGAGAAACTGCCGAAATGCCTGGTCTTTATAGTTCGGGAGATTATGATCTTGCTGGTTTTTCAGTCGGGGCAGCTGAACGGGGACAAATTCTGCCTAGAGAGGATTTGTCAGAGGGTGATGTGTTAATTGGTCTTGCCTCTTCAGGCGTACATTCCAATGGTTTTTCCTTGGTGCGAAAAGTTGTTGAAAATGGCTGGTTCAACCTGCTGGATAAACCTTCTTTCGGAAAATGCCGTACCTTGGGGGAGGCTTTATTAGAGCCAACGCGCATTTATGTTAAACCGCTTCTTAAGGTCATCCGTGAAACCGGTGCTGTAAAAGCGCTTGCCCATATTACAGGGGGTGGGTTGACAGAAAACTTGCCTAGAGTCTTGCCTGATAGTTTAAAAGCAAAGATTGACCTTGATGCTCTTGCTGTCCCCCCTGTGTTTTCCTGGTTGGCTCATGAAGGGGGGATTGACCCTATGGAGATGTTGCGGACGTTTAACTGCGGTGTTGGCATGGTCATAGTTGTCGCTAGTGGCTCAAAAGATCTTGTATTAGAGACCTTGAAAGAGGCAGGAGAGCACCCCTTTCTTCTTGGTGAGCTGATTCAAAAGAAAGATGGCAGCCAGGAAAGTGTCACTTATTCAGGGGCTTTAGGATTGTCAGAGGGATAGAAAATGGGAAAAAAGTCCGGTCCCATTCATGATCGTTATTTTAAGAGATTAATGACCAATCCAACAACAGCATCATTGTTCTTTCAGGAGCATCTCCCTCAGAAGCTTGCTGTCATGATGGCTGAAAAAGAACCTGAACTGGTTCATGGTCATTTTGTGGATGAACAAATTGCTGAACATCAAAGTGACTTGTTGTATAAGGTTGGGCTAAGGAGCGGGGTTGAGGCTTTCATCTATATCCTTGTTGATCATAAAAGTAGCCCTGATTATCTGATAAGCTTACAGCTCCAGCGTTATATGAATAAGATTTGGTCTCAGCTTGCTTTAGAAGCAAACTGGCGTCCTTTACCTGAAATTTGGCCGGTTGTTGTCTATCATGGCCAAAAGAACTGGACTGTCCCGACGCAATTCTCAGCCTTATTTGCCTGTGAGAAAGAAACAAAGCCGCAAAACATTCCTGATTTTGAGTATCATCTTGTTGATTTGGGGAAAATTAAGGACAGTGATCTTTCGCAAAATCGGCGGTTACGTGTTTTTCTCACGGTTCAGAAACATATCTTACGATCTGATTTTGTCAGCGCTATTCATGATATTTTATCCGAAATAAAGTATTTGGATGCGATAGATATCACAACTATTCTGAATTATGTTATCCTGAAGCATAGGGAAAAGGTTGATAAGGAAACCTTTGATGGTGTTCTCGAACTGGTTGGATTTGAAAAGAAGGATGAAGTGATGGCAGGTGTTGTGAATGACTGGCTAAAACAAGGCCGTGAAATTGGCATAGAGTTGGGGCGTCAGGAAGGGCGCCAACTAGGCCGCCAAGAAGGCCGCCAAGAAGGACGTCAGGAAGGGCGTGAGGAAGGCCTGGAGCAAGGCGTGCTTGAAGGAGAAGCAAAATTGTTGATACGGCTTTTGGAAAAACGCTTTGGTCAATTACCAATAGGTGATCAGCAAAGAATTACAAAGGCGTCTAGGCCAGAGATTGAGAGCTGGGGCGAACGTCTTCTTGAGGCCGGGACATTAAAGGAAATCTTTAACAAGAAATAATATTTTACAGAGTGGTGCAACACAACAGAAAGAACAGTTATGTCTCAAAGCAGTAACAGGCGCAAACGTGTTGCTATCCTGATTTCTGGTCGGGGAAGCAATATGGAAAGTCTCATCAGAGCATCTGAAGACGAAGACTATCCAGCCGAGATTGTTTTGGTAATTTCCAACAGACCTAATGCCGCAGGTCTTGTTTTTGCTCAAAAACATAATATTCCTACCCAGCTTATTGATCATACACTTTATGAGAGCCGTGCGGATTTTGAAAAAGTGATGAATGATGCTTTGCTAAAGGCAAAGACAGAGCTTGTGTGTAATGCCGGTTTTATGCGGTTGTTAACGGAAGACTTTGTAAAGCGTTGGCATGACAAACAGTTGAATATTCATCCTTCTCTTCTGCCAGCCTTTAAAGGGCTTCACACCCATGAACGTGCCTTAAAAAGAGGCGTAAAGGTCGCCGGGTGTACAGTTCACTTTGTCAGGACAGAAATGGATACAGGACCCATTATTGCCCAATCAGCTATTGCTGTCTTACCTGGCGATAGTGTTGAGACACTGGCTGCCAGAGTGCTGAAAGAAGAGCATAAACTTTATCCTGCGGCTCTCAAACTTGTTGCTTCTGATCAAGTGGTTGTCAGGAATGGCATTGCAGAAATAATCCTTCACGAAGTCCTTAAGTCCTAAAAAAGGGGATGAGTTGGTTCCCTAATACCCTGATAAGTAGAAATGACCACTTTATGGTTTATTTTTTTGATTTGGTATCTTGAGCTCTTGTCTTGTTCAGAGTATTACAGGAGGGCTGACACAGAACTGAGGGCAAAACAGTTTTATATTTGTGTCCAGCAAAAGCGCGATTATACGGTGCGTTTCATACTGTCTGAATGATAAATGACTGGGTTTTGGCTGACCTGGTTTCGTGTTGTTTAAGTTGAAGTGCGGGAACAAGATATGGCAATCATTGGAATTGACCTGGGGACAACGAACTCCCTGGTCTCTGTGTGGTCGGCTGACGGAAGCCAACTCATTAAAAATTCTCTCGGTACAGTATTAACGCCTTCTGTGGTCGGAATAGATGATGATGGTAGCATCTTGATTGGACAAGTTGCGGCTGAACGCCTGATTACGCATAATACTCTGACTGTAGGTGATTTTAAACGCTTAATGGGGACAGATCGACCTGTTTCGCTTGGAACCCAAGAATTTCGCCCTGAGGAATTGTCTTCGCTGGTTTTGCGTGCGTTGAAAGAAGATGCAGAGAATGACCTTGGCTACCCAATTGAGGAAGCTATTATTTCTGTGCCGGCTTATTTTAATGATATACAGCGCAAAGCGGTTATGAATGCAGGCAGGTTGGCCGGGTTGAAGGTTGAGCGTTTGGTGAATGAGCCAACAGCAGCAGCCTTGGCCTATGGCATGAATGAAGTTGAAGAAGGACAGTTTTTAGTGTTTGACCTGGGTGGCGGCACTTTTGATGTTTCAATCCTGGAAAAATATGAAAATGTTATGGAGGTGAGAGCCTCTGCTGGTGATAATTATCTCGGTGGGAATGATTTTCGCGATATCATTGTTGGTTTGATCGCAAAGCAGCATAGCTTTATCCTTTCTGAACTTGAAGTGCGGGACTATAACCACTTACAGCGGGTGGCAGAAGGCTTAAAAATAAACCTGAGTACAGCCCATGAAAGTCATTATCAGATTCATTTGGCAAACCACTCTTATGAAGGCAAGTTGAGCCGCGAAGCTTTTGAAAAGGCTTGTGAAGGCTTGCTGCGCACCATCAGAGCGCCTCTGGAGCGGGCTATTTCTGATGCAACGATTTCACCAGACGAGATCGAAAATATTGTCCTTGTCGGCGGGGCTACGCGGATGCCCATGATCCGTAAACTGGTAACCAGATTATTTGGAAAGCTGCCGCTTTGTCATCTGGATCCTGAAACACTGGTTGGCTTTGGTGCAGCAGTTCAGGCTGGCTTGAAAGAGCGCGATCACGCGCTGGAAGATATTGTGATGACAGATGTTTGTCCTTATACACTTGGAACAGATGTGCTGGATCATATGTCACCCACAGGGCATGATATGGTTATGTCACCAATTATTGAACGCAATGCTATTGTGCCGATAAGCCGCTCCCACATCTATACAACATCCTATGATGGTCAGGACAAGGTGCGTATTTCTATCTTTCAGGGGGAAAATTTACGGCCAGAAAATAATATTTTGTTAGGTTCTCTTGATCTGGAAGTGCCAAAAAGCAGGGCAGGTGAGGAAGAGGTTGAGGTTCGTTTTACTTATGATGTTAATGGTGCTCTTGAAGTTGAGGCACACTCCCTTTCCTTGAATAAAGTAGAGCGAAAAATCTTAAGCAATGACGTTGCGCTTGTGGAGAGTGAACTGGAACAACGTTTTCAGGCGTTGCAGGATATTAAACTCCAGCCTAGAGAACGAGCGGAGAACAAGGCTTTACTGGCTCGTGGAGAACGTATTTATGCAGAATCTCTTGGTAGCAAAAGGGAATATGTCCTTGGTCTTCTTCAACAGTTTGAAGCAGGGATTGCAGATCAAAGAAGCCGTAATCTGGCTCAGGAGAGGGTTGCCTTGGCACATTTGCTGGATTTGATGGATCGCTCGGTTTTTGATCCTGAACAGTTCTAGTGCTTAGCGTAAGCAAATCGTTTCTGGTATAGTTGGAGAAGGGGAAGGCTGAAAAATGGTTTATCCCTGGAATATATTAGGGCTGACTGAGGATTGCGATGATGTTCGCCTGATTAAGCAAGCTTATGCCCGAAAGTTGAAAAATTGCAGACCTGACGAAAACCCCAAAGGCTTTCAAAAACTTGTGCAGGCGCGCGATCACGCCTTGCTTTATATTAAAAATTCTAGCTTGTCAGAGCGCGTCACCAAGGAAGAGAAACAGAAGCTTAAGCCTCAGAAGAATGAACAGGCCAGACATGTACCAGCATTTGATGATGGCTCAATTTATAACCGTCTTTTTTTTGAGCAGCAATTAGAGGGCATGAATGATCCCACGCTGGATATTTGGGATTTAAGGTTTTGGCAAAAATTTCTAAATGCTTTAAATAATGCTGACTTTCAATGTCGTAACGATGTAGAATGGCTGCTCATCCGTCAAGTTGGTTTTCATCTGTTAGAGCGCGTGCCAGCACCAGAGCAGTCTCGTACCCAAAAGGATAAAGAAAAGGTTCTGGCTGTTCTTCAATTGTTGAATGAAGAATTTGGCTGGCATGAAAGTGATCAAAAAATCTATAAAGTGCTTGGCAAGCGAGACGCTGACCTTTTCCTGGCTTTAATTCGTGCCAGACTGAGTGAGGCAGGGTCTTTAAGCCAGTCTGCTATTATTCCTTATATCGCCATTTCTGATCTTCGTGCCTTGATGGGCAATAGAGGAGAGAACATTGTTAAATATTATCTTTCAGCCTGGCAAACAGGTCATTGGCCAAAAGGGTTTGTTTGGCCAGAAGGTTTGAATGATTATCTTTGCAGTGCTTGGCGCTGTTTTTGGAAAATTGGTCTGGGGATACTGCTTTTTCAGTGCGGTATAATATGGTTGTTGATGCAGTGGGAAGGGCGATCTTTTTTGCTTACCAGTGCTGTCCTGTGTACCCTCTCACTCTTGCCCATAGTGCTGCTTGCCCGCTTTGGCAGTTATTATGTCATTCAGTCTCTGATTGGGCGGCACGCAAGATCAGCAGACCTTCCCTTTGATAATAGCCTTGAGCGCTATCATTATCTGGAGCAAAAAGGGCGCGGGACTATTCTTCCAATGATTGCTTTAATCTTGTTTCCATTTTTGATCTATTGGGTGATGGGCTTTCCTGTTAGGGATGTTTTGAAACTGCTCTAGTGCTCGAAGTCAATAGTTGATATAATGCGCGTTCTGATTACGGCTTGGGTAAAGAGTTGTGCCTTATGAAATTTAGTAAACCTCACTTTTCATAAGGGATCTTACTTTGATGAGTGAAGGTCATCCCCAACTGGTGGGGTATAGCGGCTTGGATCAAGAGTTGCGCCTTATGAAATTTAGTAAAAGACACCTTTTCATAACTGTTGAGTGAGTGCGGTATCCACATGACTTTATCACAGCAATATTCTGAACAGAAAGGCTCTTTTAGACAGGGCAATCGTGTGGGGCTTTGGCTGTTTTTCACCTTCTATCTCGTTCTGTTGGTTTTGCTGACAACCAGCTCATTCTATAATTTCTTTTCTGATAATAGTTTGATTGTGGACGGCAAGACTGCGGGCGCGGCCAATAATAAACTCTATTTGCTGATGTGGGTTGGACTGTATGGCATGACTGGCCTGGTTTTTATGATGCTGTTGTTGAGGCAAGGGATTGCGAGCCGTTTCTTTTGGGCAATGCCTCTTGTGCTTTGGATTGTTTTGTCTTTCTCCTGGTCTGTTTCCTCCAACACAACGCTATATTTTGGTGTTATGTTTATCATGCTTGTCTTGATGGCTTATGTTGTGTCGGAAACAATAGCACCAGAGTGTGTTTTCAAGATAATGGCCACTATGTTTGCGGTTTTGCTGATCTTGTCTCTTGTGGGCTTCGCGCTTTTTCCTGAGAGAACCTCTTCTTTGCGTTATGGGGGAGGCTGGCTGGTGAATACAGAAATGTTTGGTATTTATAGCCATAAGAGTGATGCTGGCTACTTTTTTGCCCTGATTATTATCTTGATGATTGGCGCCAAGGATATTGGTTTGCGCTGGCAAGTTGGTATGCGTTTGTTTGTGATTGGCTTGGCCGTTTTAGGGATCATTCTTGCTAACAGTGCAACCGCTTTGGCTTCAGCCTTCTTGCTTTCAGGCATTTACCTGCTTATGCCGCTGGTCTCATACAGTAAGACCATGCTGTACCTTTTTGGCGGTGTTCTGTTATTATTTGCTGTGATTGTTCCCTATATTGATATTGGTCAGTTTGCCCAGTTGATTGGACGGGATGCAGGGTTAACAGGCCGTGATGAAATATGGGCAAATGGCTTGTTATTTGTGCAAAAGGAACTGCTGGTCGGTTATGGCTATTACGGTTTTTTTGATACGGATGTTTTTTCACCAGTGTGGGATTTATGGGAACAATTTGATTTTTTCCTGACCCCGCATTTTCATAATTCTGGTATGGATATTACCATTTCTTTAGGTGTGATTGGTCTGGCGCTTTATATTTTTGTTGTCTTACAAGCTTTCCGCATTTTGGGTAACGGCTCAATTGCTTATCCGTTACGCCTGATACTATTTCTGGTTCTTTTGTTATTTGTTCTGACATCAGCCTTTGATTTTACACTAATGAAGCATAACCATTTCGCTACGTTTTTTTTGTTTTATGTCTTTTTTCTCTCGCAAAAGCATCATCAATAACATGTGAGCGGTGGGGCAGGGGAAGACTGTGCGGTTTGGCAAAAGATTTGCGCCTTATGAGATTGCATATAAGTGGTGATAACTTCTGAAAAACTGTACCCTAAAAACCGCCAATGAGATGTGTTTATAGCGGAAAGTGAGGACGGCAAAATGTTACCTTAGTTCGATCTTATTTCCCCCTCTATTTTTTCCTCTTCTGAGACTAGAGAAAATTCAAGCATGGTTAACGCGATTTTAAGCAATATTGGATATTATACATTCATTATGTTTGCGTTAGTTATTGAGTAGGTAAGGGTTGATTGATGGGAAAAATTTTAGGGATAGTGCTTGCATTGCCAGTGATGGGCGCAAGCTTTTATGGAACCACCCTGGTTATGCAAAAAGGTGGCACAGTTTCACCTGTTGAGCCAACTGTTCAAACCTTACAATCTGCCAATAGCATAGATAATCCAGCTTTATCAGGGAGCGGCTTTGTTTATCGCAATCTTGCTGATGGCAAAAACTTTGCTGCTGTAAAGCTTTCCAGAGCTGCTGAGAGACTTTTTGACCAAGAAGGTCGCGGTGATAGAGCAGATACCCTCAAGGCTGTCCAAGAACGTGGTGACGGCGAGATGATGAAACTTTCTTCTGCTGATCTTTCTATTGAAATGGCTAAAGTTTTGCCTGTGCAATTGGCTGATACAACGGTTGTGAATTCAGCTGAAAAGTCAGACCCTCTGGAAGAGATCCACCTTACAGTAATGGCACGGAAATCAAAACCAAAAGCTGTTCAGCTTACGGCTGCAACTGGAGCGCCTTATCGTGATGCAGTTGATCCTGCTGATTTTGATACGTCTATTTTGCTCCATCAAGCCACAGCATCAAGCAGTTGGGCGGATGGCCTGGTGACTTCCAGCTTTAAGACTGCCACACAGGCGGCACCAGCGGCACCAGAAAAAAGTGCAGTTGAACAAGAAGCATCAAGAGCATTAACGCCGCGTATCTTACCAAGTGGCCGGGCTTTTGGCGGGTTCACTGAAGGAGAATTTCAAAAGCGTGAGCTGCGTTGCATGGCAACAGCTCTGTATTTTGAAGCACGGAGCGAGCCTATTCGCGGTCAACTGGCTGTTGGTCAGGTCATTATGAACCGGGTGCGGTCTCCTGAATATCCAGATACAATTTGTGGCGTAATTTTCCAGGGGTCTCATAGACGCACCGGGTGTCAGTTTTCTTTTGCCTGTGATGGTAAAGCTGACCGCCCTACCAATGCACGGCTCTGGAACCAGTCTAAACGTCTTGCCCGTAATCTGACGCAAGGTAAAGTATGGCTGAAAGATATTGCCAACTCAACACATTATCATGCGAATTATGTTTGGCCTAAATGGCGCCGTTCAATGCGTAAAATTAAGAAAATTGGTCGTCATATTTTCTACAAGTCTCCAAAAGTATCAACAACCAATACTTTTCAACATGTACGTAGCTAAAGCTAATTTCATTCTTGTATTTTGTGATTTATACGATCTTCATAATACTTGACTATTGACAGAATCTTATCCTGACTGTCATCCCGCAGTTCATGCGGGATCCATAGCACGATTTATCTGCTTGTATAATTCTTGTTTAGGGCGCTTAAAGCTGCCTATAGAAAGCAATGTTCACTTTTGAAATTGAAGATAGTTCTCAGCTATGGATACCGCATCGGAGTGCGGTATGACAGTGGAAGAGCCTCATAGCTTTCTAACTGGAGAGGGTGTTTGCAACTAAAAGTTGGTATCAGATCACAAAAGGGATCTCCCTTCCTTAAGTGAAGGCTATCCCCAATGGGTGGGATATAGCGGCTTGGTTTAAAAGCCTGCGCCTTTTGTGATTTTAGCATTTGCAAGGTTGACCGGTATTTTTATGTTTTTAAGTCTTGCAAGTAATATTCATAAAGGATTGGCTCAAAGATCGAATTTGGGAGAATACCTTTGGGTTTAGAAACATCATTGCCAAAATAGAGCGAAGCTGCAAAAGCTTTATCTGTAAGATAACGGGTTGGTACTGTTATCGCGCCATTTTTAAGCGCTGCATTTTTATAAGCAATATTAAAACCCCACAACCCAAAAGCTGGCACAGTCACATGATAACTTTGTGTATGGGAAAAGATGCTTGCCAGCGTTTGTTCAATAGACCAAAAGGTTTTGCGGGCAAAGAAGGGTGACGAACTTTGCGTTACCAAGGCGCCGCTCTTACTCATTCTTTTTGAGAGCATGGTATAAAATTCTACCGAATAGAGCTTAGAAATCGCTTCATTATGAGGGTCTGGAAAATCCAGGATAATGCGGTCATAAGCAATACCGGGACGGCGGATAAAAACAAAAGCATCTTCATTATAAATATGCACACGCGGATCACTGAGAGACTGTTTATTGAGCCGTAGGAGTGGGGAAAAACTTTTGCCAAGCTTGGTCATTTCAGGATCAAGGTCAACAAGATCAATTCTTTTAATGGTCTTGTGTTTGAGTAGTTCCCGTACCGCGAGACCATCGCCGCCACCCATCACCAATATATTCTCCACCTTGCCGCTCAGGCTCATTAAGGGGTGAACCAACGCTTCATGATAGCGATATTCATCCCGTTCCGAGAATTGGACATGACCGTCAATAAATAACCTCAGGTCACGGCCATCACGGTGGCGCGTCACAACAAGACTTTGATATTTTGTTTGCTTTTTCCAGATGACTTTATCGAAGTAGAGGTTTTGTTGAGCAATTGAGGTTAGGCGATCTCCCATAATGGTAAGGCCAAGCAATAAGCCAAAAGCCGCAAAGATAATTTGAATAAGCTTTTTAGAGTTTGGGACAAATTCTTTCAAAAATATCACGGAGAGAAAAGCAACAAAAATATTAATAAGACCAATAGCAAAGGAGGAACGCATTAAGCCAAGGCCGGGCAAGAGCATAAGCGGAAAAGCAACGGATCCAACCAAAGCACCGACATAATCAAGAGACATAACATTGGCAATAGATTTTCGGGTGCCGCTGGATTGGGCTAATATACGGGTGAGAAGCGGAATTTCAAGACCAACCAGTGTGCCAATAGCCAAGATAAAGGAAAACATAACGGTTTGGTAAAGCCCCGGAGAAAAGGGATAGGTATAAAACAAAGCCAGACTACAGACGCCGCCAACCAATGACAGGACAATTTCAACATAAACAAAATTACGCACCAAATTGCCGAGTAAAAATTGACTAAGATAAGAGCCAATACCCATTGCAAACATAAAAAAGCCAATAGTGAGCGAGAATTGGTAAACACTATTGCCAAGAAGGTAGCTGGATATAGTCCCTATAATAAGCTCATAAACAATGCCGCATAGGGCAACTACAGCGATGGAAAACAGTAAAATAAGAACCTGTTTTTGCGGCAAGTTTTCATAAAGGGTGTCATCATTGCCCGTTGCAATGTCACTGGCGTTACTTTTTTTTGTGCTTGTCATAAGTTTATCCCCTGCATAAACAAAAAAGCCTTTCCCAATCAATAAAGAGGGAAAGGCTGATTGATCTCATCTTTGTTTCGTGTTCTTATTTACCGCCAAAACGTCCGCCAGCGCGGGCGCGAGAGCGTGCATAGCTAGAACGCGATTCAACTTTACGGTTTTTAAAAGAACCTGATTTCACACCAGCAGAGCGCTGACGTCCCATAAGACGCCCCATCAGCATACCTGCCAAGAAACCTGTTGCCAGCCCCATACCTGTTGAGCGGCCGCCTGTACCCGTAGCAATAAGACGATTGCCATCAAAGTCAATTTCAACTTTAAAAAGTTTGCTATCGCTATCGTCCTTGATATTGTTCATATTTTCATCGGTGAAACCTTCAAAGCTTGCATCTTTGAGCAGCTTAACGCCAATTGGCTTGCTGTAAAATTTAGGATCATTATTCAAGGCTTGTTGCAAAACTGTAGGCAGTTTTGCCATGTCTTCTTTTTTAACTTCTTTTACGCCTGAAGTTGTAAGATGACCTTGAAAAGACCTGAGTGCAATGTTGGTACGATCCAACACTTTTACAAGATCAATTTTAGGGGTTGAGTCTGAAAACAGGCTAATACCAACAGCGACAGCTACAATGGCAAAAATACCATATTTGACATAAGTAAAAATTTTTCCAAGAGTTTCCATAATGATATTTTTCCCTTTTATTTAAGCAGCCTGTAAATTGTTTTTGTTCTTTCTACACGTAATATTATTATTTTCACCAAGTCAATTTTTTTGGAAAAAATATGGGGCATAAAGCCTTTAATAAAGTTTCACAATAAGGTGAAGGCAACAGTTGAGTGCTCCATAATGGGCTTTCCCCTTGTGATTTGGTATTAAAGCGGCATAAACCAATGTTGTTGGGCAATATTAACATCATAGAAATTTGTTAAGTCTCCTATATGAGAAAAGCCCATCATTTCAAGTCCTTTGGTAGCCCCTTCACTGAGGTCAGTGGGAATAGCGGCCACTAAAAAGCGCATCTTATTCTCTCTGGCTTCTTTGATCAGGGCTTCTAGCGTTTCTTTAGGGTTTGCAGCATCATTGGCATCCGGGTCATATTCCACCCAGGTCAGGAAGAGGCCATCATCAGTCTCTGGGGCGGCAAACAGGCCGTCAAAAATAAGGTGTCCATTTTGCTCAAGAGAGACAGGGGTGACTTCAGGTTGATCAATAATGTTGATACCAAAAATATAACGGGCTTCTTCCTGACTAAAGTAATGCGGCATTTTCAGTTCCAGTTTTGCGCCTAAATTTTCATAAAAGGCACGCGCACCAGCATAAATATCAACCCCGTCTTCAACATATTCCCCTGTTGTAATAAAGACTTTGCGAGCACCCTGATTTTGCAACTGGTCAAACATACCGCCAACCAGATAGCGCCCAATGCCTTGTCTGCGCTGGTCAGCAGCTACATAAGTCCAGGAAAGCCAATAAATATTTTCGGCTTCACCATCAGCAAAGGCACCAGTGACACCAACAACGCGCCCGTTATCAACAGCGACATACATGCCTTCAACACTGTCTTCAAATTCTTCACGCGCTTCTTCTGCATCATCTTCATCATGGTCTTCAATAATGCTGACAACAGCATCAATATCCGCAGGTTCCATTGGCCTGACAAAGCGGCCACTCTCTTCCGGGGTTGCCTCTTGCGGAGCCTGTTTTTTACTGCCAAAAATATTTAATGCCATGACTGTTCCCTCGTTTACAAAAGTGCTGGTTCAAAAAGCCGCGCTTACAAAACTACTTTTTTGAGCTTTTTTATTCCATTGTGCTGTTTAAGGACTACACAGCTTTGTCTTGATTTGGCAATATGGAGATTAGAATAAAACTGATCTTTTAGGTTTTTTTATAGGGTTTGCTGGAGATATGCTCCGATTATGGGGGTAAATCCTGTTTAAAATGAAATGCAGGAATACTCTTTGTTATATTTCTGTCACTCGAAAGAGGTGATAGGCGTATTTGTATATTCTTGTCAGTTGATGAGAGGATCAGGACTTAAAGGTTTGAGCGCCTTTAACCTGATTTATTAAGGTATCTTCATGTTTATGCAATCCCATCCCGCGCTTTCTAAATGGGTTTCCTTTTTTGTGGGATCCGTCTGGAGCTTCTTTTTTATAGAGATGACTGCCTGGGCGAAGCCTGTGTCTTGCTACAAGCAAACTGTGAATAGTCATGGCAAAAAAATTAAAAAACTTGATAAAAAATGTTTGCAAAATATTCTGAATAAAAAGAAAAAACAGGCTGGCAATAAAGCAGCGAAAGCTGTTGTCCCTAAAAAGCCAGTCCAGAGAAAAATGAGTGCAAAGCAATTGGCTATCAGTATCAAGATGGTACAAGAGTTTTTAGCCTTAAAAGGGTATGTTGTCGGCAAGCCTGATGGAATGATGGGGCGGCGGACACGGAAAGCCATGAGAGCCTATGCGCAGCTTAATAGCCTTCCAAAGGCAGATGTGCGTTCTGTGCTGGGACATTTGATGCAGCAAAAAATATTGGAAAGCCAGGCCGCAGCGGCTGCTTCTCAAGAAGAAACGACTAATTCTCATGAAACAGAAGAAGCCGCAGACAGTGAAAGGGATGATGATGACGAAGGAGAAGTCCCAGGTGAGGTTGAATATGAGGAAGAAGATCCTGGCCCGGCTGAACCTGACCCAGAACCAGTAGAACAGACCGAGACTCAGCCTTCAGTGGCTGACCTTCTTATTCCTAAAGCCCCTTCAGCGAATGCGGCACCCTCCCAGCCAAAGGCGACCCAAAAGCCATCTTATGTAGGCAATCCGCAGCGCGGCGCTTTTTTTGTTGAGCAATGCAAGGGATGTCATAGTTTTAAAAATAATGATGGTCATCGCAGCGGACCAAACCTGTTTGGGGTTATGGGGCGGATTGTTGGAGATGCCCCGCGTTTTCGCTATTCCGAGGCTTTTAAGTTCCAGCGTTCGCAAGGCATTAAATGGAACAGGGAAGAGCTTGATTGCTTTTTGAAAGACCCTGAAGGCTGTAAACCTGGAACGATTATGGGGTTTGTTGGCATTAAGTCTAACTTTATTCGTGCTGATATTCTCGCCTATCTGGAACAGCTTAAGTAAGGGGAAGGGATGGCATTTCCCCAAAGCATTTTAGCAAAGCCGCAAGACTATGAGACTGCCCAAATTATTCAGGCGACACTGACCCTTGATCCAGAGAGCCATGATTATTGGCAACTTGTGCAAACTCTACACATTCGCGGCAGACAAGATGAACTGGATAGCGCGATAGCCCTGAGCCAGCACAAAGATGCGGATAAGCGGGTTCTTGGCGTGAATATTTTGGCGCAAGTTGGGGCCGATAGTGGGTGTTTTGTCAATGAAACCGTTGCTGCTTTAGTGCCACTGCTAGAAGATTGTTCGGCAGAGGTTGTTGCGGCTACTGCGTCCGCTCTTGGACACAGAAAACATCAGGACATTATAAAGCCTGTGCTACAATTGGTTGCGCATCCTTCTGCTGACGTGCGGCTTGGTGCTGTGCAAGCCTTGTCTGGTTATGATGATCATCAGGCAGCGATTGACGGCTTGATTATGTTGTCTTCAGATCAGGACAAGGATGTTCGTAATTGGGCTGTCTTTGGTCTTGCTCAAATGACCCCATTTGATAGCGCTTCACTGCGAGAGGCTTTGCTGGCTTGCTTGTCCGATGAAGAGGCTGAAATCCGCGGTGAAGCCTTGATCGGCCTTGCCAGCCGTCAAGACATGCGCGTTGTTCCGTTTCTGAAACAAGAATTGGCACGCAAGTTTGAGGGAGACTGGGGGCTGCAAGCCGCTCAAATTTTGGCACTAACTGAGCTTTGTAGTTATGTGACAACCTTAAAATATAGGATGGTAGCTGAAGATTTAGAATTTTTTGCCGACCAGCTTAAACAAACGCTTCAGGCCTGCTGTCAGGAAAGATAATCCTGCGTTTATCTAAGTGTCTGACCGAAGATTCAGGCAGTGTTTGACAGCCCTTGTTTTCGGGGATTTACAGGAAAATCTGGTGCCGCTGACTTTCTGTCAGCAAATCCGGGTTTGACACCTAAATCCCCAAAAGAAGGGCTGCCCTGTAAGGGTTGGATAAAAATCATCCACTATTCGGCGATTTTACGCTTGAAAAGGGGCAAAACCTTATCCCAACCATCACAAACAGGCCTGATGCTAAGGCGTTTTGCTTTGAATAGGCGGCCGAACGTGCTGCTCACAGCGGCTGGTCGCCAGCATGGTCAGAACAACAGCCGCGCCAAAATAATAGATAGCAGGCAAGGTTTTGGCATCCTCAACGCCGCTTTGCTTGACATAAAACACGAGTAAGGCCAGCACCATCACGTCCAGCATTGACCATTTTCCAAGCCAATGCAGGTGGGTCATTGTCAGCCCTTGCGGCCTGCTGTTAAAAACATATTGCAGATAGACAAAGAACAGATAGAGCAATTTTAGAATAGGAAACAGAACAGAAAAGAAAAACAGGACAATTCCCAGAAAAGTTTCCTGTTCTTTATAGAGCGTTATAATCACGTCTAAAATGGAGTGGCTTTTTTTCCAAACCAGCAGCCAGCTCAGTTCAACAACGGGGAGGGTTAGCCCAAAACCAAGCGTAATGGCAGCAGCAAGCAGCAAGAGTTCAAAAAAGATAGAGCGCCGGTGTAATTTGCCTAACCGGTTTGCTTCAATATCATCATAACTGATATGGCTTGGGGCTGACCCTTTGCGCGTTTTCTTCTTCTGCTTTAAGAGACGGCCTTTGAGTTTCGACCATTTAAGGGGGCTGCCATCATCTGCCATAGAATATTGTGCCTTAAGAATAATACCAAAGCGGTTACAAGATGTTAGAGACCGTGCCCTTAAGGCGTCCCTAACACCTCTTTTTATCAGGCACTTTAGGCGGTTTTTTGAGCCTGAACGCCTTTATCTGTCAGCATGGTTTGCAGTTCACCAGCCTGATACATTTCTTTAACAATATCAGCACCGCCTACAAATTCGCCTTTAATGTAAAGTTGGGGAATGGTTGGCCAGTTGGTAAAAGTTTTAATGCCATCGCGAATGCCCATATCTTCAAGAACATTGATATCTTTAAAGTCAACGCCAAGATGGTCAAGCACCTGAACACAAAGACCAGAAAAACCACATTGTGGCATCTGGTGAGAGCCTTTCATAAACAACACAACATCATTGTCAGCTACTGTTTTACGGATCCAGTCATGGACTTCTTGTTCACTCATATTTTTTTCCTTAGGTTTGTTAAATGCTGTGCAATCCCCAGTTACAGGGATATGCCCAACAGGAAGGGGGCGAAAAATTTGCTGTTACGCCAGAAGCACCGATTATTCAGGTGCAGAGGTTTGAAGCGCAAGCGCATGAAGCTCGCCGCCCATTTTGCCTTGTAAAGACTTATAGACCATTTGGTGTTGTTGCACACGGCTTTTTCCGCGGAAGGCTTCAGAAATAATCTCTGCCTGCCAATGGTCTTGGTCTCCCGCTGTGTCAATCAGGGTTATTTTTGCATCTGGAATAGCTTCTTTGATAAGACTTTCAATTTCATTTGCTGGCATTGCCATAGAGCATAATCCTTGGGGTTGGCCAAAAGAGGCGATCAACGGGGCTAGGCTATAGATAAAAATGCCGCCGCGTAAATTCAAGAGGTGAAGCGGCAGCAAGCTTGTTTTCAGCCTGGTTGTTTATAACTATTCTAAATTCTAAGGGTAAAGCATAGATTTGTCAAAAATATGCAGACATTACTATGTTTGCGAAGTGCAGCCTTTTAGTATAAAAGAAAATCATGTGTCTTTCAGGCTCTTGATTAACATTTCAGGTTTTTCCGTGATAAAAATCAATAAATTTTTCTTAAAAGCAGGATTTTTTTCACTTCTTGTGTTTCTTGGGCTTGGCTTGGCCGGTGAGGCAAAAGCAGGGGAAGTCAGAATTGCGGTCGCCTCAAATTTTACAGCCGCAGCCAAGAAAATTGCCAGTGTTTTTTCTGCCAGTACAGGGCATAAGATCAGCTTGAGCTTTGGCTCAACAGGCACACTTTACACCCAAATTATCTATGGTGCGCCGTTTGAGGTTTTTCTTGCCGCAGATGACGTGCGGCCAGCGAAAATAGAGCAAGCAGGAAAGGCCGCTACAGGCACAGCCTTTACCTATGCTGTCGGGCGTTTGGTTCTTTATAGCAAACAGGCTAAACTGGTAGATAATAAGGGGGCTGTTTTAGATGCAGGAACCTTTGACAGAATAGCAATGGCAAACCCCAAAACAGCGCCTTATGGTTTGGCAGCGAAACAGGCACTTGAAAGCTTGGGATATTATAAAAAGCTGGCTACCAAACGCATTATTGGCAATAATATTGCTCAAACCTATCAATTTGTGGTGACTGGCAATGTAGAGCTTGGGCTGGTTGCGTTGGCACAAGTGAAGCGGCATAACGCAGGCTCTTATTGGCTTGTGCCAGAAAAGTTGTATCGTCCTATTCACCAGAATGCTGTGTTACTCAACAGGGGGAAGGCCAATAAGGCAGCTTTGGCATTTATGAAATTCTTGCGCTCGGATAAAGCTCAAAAAATTATCAGGCATTATGGTTATGCAACACAATAGGAATTAATCAATGTGGGACGCTATTTTTGTCACCTTAAAACTCGCAACAGTCACCACATTGGTTTTACTGCTGGTCGCCCCTTTGGTGGCCTGGTGGTTGGCGCGTTCACAGGCCTGGTGGAAAGAAGCCATTGGCGCTGTGGTGACCTTGCCGCTGGTGTTACCGCCCACCGTTTTAGGCTTTTATTTACTGATTGCCTTTAGCCCTGATAGTCCATTAGGCGCGCTTGTAAAATCAATCTTTGGCCAAACGCTTCCTTTTACCTTTGCAGGTCTTGTGGTGGCTTCTGTTATTTCCTCTTTGCCTTTTGTTGTCCAGCCTGTCCGCACTGCCTTTGAGGCAATTGGCAATCGGCCGCTTGAGGTGGCAGCGACCTTGCGCGCTTCCCCCTTAGATAGCTTTTTTTCTGTCGCCCTGCCATTGGCGCGGCCTGGCTTGTTAAGCGGTGCAGTGTTGGCTTTTGCCCATACAGTGGGAGAATTTGGCGTTGTGCTGATGATTGGCGGCAATATTCCCGGCACGACAAAGGTGCTTTCTGTGGCGATTTATGACCATGTGGAAAGTCTGGAATGGGGCAAGGCGCATATTCTGTCTGCTGGAATGGTGGTGTTTTCCTTTATTGTGATTTTGGCAACCATACTAATTGAAAAACGCTTGCGGAGGCGCTTTCTATGAGTGCAATTGAGGCGCGTTTTGCAGGTAAGCTGGGGGATAATTTTTCCCTTGATGTTGATTTCACAGTGCCGGCGCACGGCGTGACCGCCTTGTTTGGGGCTTCTGGCTGCGGTAAAACCACTATCTTACGCTGCATTGCAGGGTTGGAGCGATTACCAAAAGGGCGGCTGATTGTTAATGGACAGGTTTGGCAAGATGATGAAATTTGCCTGCCAGCTTATAAACGCGCAGTGGGGTATGTGTTTCAAGAGGCAAGCCTGTTCCTGCATTTAAGCGTGAAAGATAATCTGCTCTATGGGTCAAAACGCAGCGCCGCACAAGGGCAGCTTGATTTTGCTGAAGTTGTTGAGCTGTTATCACTTGGCCGCCTGATTGACCGCACGCCGGCTCATCTTTCAGGCGGAGAGCGGCAACGGGTTGCCATTGGCCGCGCGCTCTTGTCCGCCCCTGAAGTGCTGCTTATGGATGAACCCTTGTCAGCATTAGACCAGCCCAGCAAAAAGGCCATTTTGCCTTATCTTGAACGGTTGCATGACGAGCTGGCTATTCCTGTGCTCTATGTCAGTCATGATCTTGCAGAGATTGAGCAGCTTTCTGACCATATGATTTATATTGAAGCAGGCAGGGTGCGGGCTGCGGGCGCGCTTGCTGAAATGAGCACGCGGCTAGACTTGCCATTTCACCATCAAGATAATGCTGGCGTTGCGCTTGATGGCACTGTTGCTGCCCATGACAAGCAATGGCATTTGGCAAGGGCTGAATTTTCTGGCGGTAGTCTGTGGGTGAAAGATTTTGGCACCACAATTGGCCAAAAGCTGCGCTTGCGGGTGCTGGCCAGTGACATTAGCATTAGTTTGAACAAGCCGCAGAAAACCAGTATTTTGAATATTCTTTCAGCTACTGTTGAAGAAATTGCCCCAGCCGCGCACCCTTCACAATGCCTTGTGCGTTTGACCGTGGGACAAGATGCGTTATTAGCCAAGGTCACAGCCCGCTCTGCCAACATTTTAGGCCTTGAGCCAGGGCTTGGCGTCTTCATTCAAATCAAGGCCGTTGCCGTGGTGAAGTGATGGTTATTAGGGGATTTCGGCGTTATGACTAAAGACAAGAGGAAAAAAAAGGCTTTGATACAGCCCCAATACTCTAAAAAGGAGTTTGCGATAGCGATTGTTTTTGCTGTTCTTCCTTTCTTGTTTCCTCTGTTCCTGCTCTTGTCGTTGGGACGTGGTCATGGCACAATAGGTGGTAACACCATTTCATATGATAGCATCCTCTTTTTTGCTGTTATTCTCATTCTTCAGGCTGGTATCATTTATCGCTGGATTAAAAACAAAGGGAAAAGGATTACAGGGACAGAAGTTTTCCTTTATTGGATAGGTACTATCTTCATTTTTTCGTGTTTTTTGTTAAGTTTACATGACAGTATTTTTTATCAATTGGGGGTTTTGAGAGTTGTTGACCTTCCTTTTATGTTATTAACACTGCCAGCGTTTGTCAGCGGCCTCTGGTTATTGGGATGGTGGCTTGAAAATACATGCGTTGAAGGGATTGTTATGCCTTTTCAAAAACGTATATCAATGGCCATGTCTTATGCATTGTTGCCAGTTAGTATCCTATTGGGAACTATATTTTCTGTGAACGCCATTCTTGCCAATCATATGAATTTCAAGCACTTTTTATCCCTTGTTTGTGTCTTTATGGTTTTGCTTACCATCGCCATGGTTTGGAAATGGAGAAAGAGTAGCTTGAGGAATTTAGAAAAGGCCATTTTGTTTTTCTCTGTCTTTATGTGTACCCCTGTTTTGTTTGGTTCTTTTTTTAGGGTGACGAGCGGAGATCATTGGCATGGAAACACCTTTTCAACGGGTGTTTCTCTTGGTTATTTTTTTATTTTTATGAGCTTGTTGAGTATTTTATGGATGTGGATTGAACAGGAAAGTACATTTCAATGAGGCACGCCATGCGCGAAGGGGTATTTTACCCCTTTGCAATGTTCATGCAAGAAATGCTTGTCTGTTTGGCATGAAGGTGAGGAGGACAGTAAAGTGTTTGGAATGAAAAAAGCAGCATTGATAAAAGTGCTTGATGAAATGTCAGCCTTACTTGTGGTGCATGGTGCTAAAGACTGGGCTGATAACATGCAAAACATATCACGCAGACTAAAAAATTCGGATTATTCCGGGATTGAAAAATTGCTTGCTGTTTATGGGGGGATGGGGTCTTTTAGTGATTTGGTTTTAGTGGCAGAGCCTGAATCAACTCAGGAAAAAGGCTTGGCAACTGGCGATGGACATTCAGCGCGATCAATGATTTGATTAGCTTTTGGATATGCACATTTTTGGGAATAGCAGTCTTATGGCTTATGCAACATTCAATACACAGGGCGTTAAAGCGATTTATCTGTTTGAGATGGCGCGGCTGAAACGCACCTTGTTTCAAAGTTTGGCCTCGCCTGTGATTTCGACGCTGCTTTATTTTGTCGTGTTTGGCTCGGCAATTGGCTCGCGGATTGAACAGGTTGACGGCATTAGTTATGCGCAATTTATTGTGCCTGGCTTGCTCATGCTGTCACTTTTGACCCACAGCACATCCAACGCTTCTTTTGGGATATATTTTCCTAAATTTACCGGCACCATTTATGAAATATTGTCTGCGCCGATTTCCTATCTGGAGATTGTGATTGGATATGTTGGCGCTGCGGCTTCCAAGTCTATTATCTTGGGTACGGTTATTCTTATCACCTCGGCTTTTTTTGTTGATTTGCATATTGCCCACCCGTTCTGGATGGTGTTTTTTCTGGTGATGACATCAATCACCTTTGCCCTGCTTGGCTTTATCATTGGTATCTGGGCGGATAATTTTGAAAAATTGCAGGTTATTCCGCTGCTGGTGATTACCCCGCTGACCTTTTTGGGTGGCACTTTCTATTCACTTGATATGCTGCCGCCTTTCTGGCAAACGCTTTCCCTGTTCAACCCAGTTGTTTACCTGATTTCTGGTTTCCGCTGGAGCTTTTATGAAATGGCAGATGTGGATATTTCCGTTTCTATCTTTATGATCTTTTTCTTTTTGTTTGCTTGTCTTTCCGTTATCTGGTGGATATTTAAGACAGGTTATAATGTGAAGCAGTAGGCTGGTTGTATAAAGGAAATGATATGTCAGATTGTTGCGGTGGGTCTAAAGACAAGGTGCAAAAAGTGCCGTCCAAATGGCTATGTCCTATAAGCGGCAGGGAGAGTTTAAGCGTGCCTTTTGCCACCATATTGCATCACCTTAAAGCGCCTTGGTCAATGCCCTCTGCCCAGCAGGCCGCAGCCGAAAATTGGTATTTTTGCGATGATCCAGACTGTGATATAGCCTATTTTACCCCAGAGGAGCGGCAGATTAACAAGGCAGACTTGCGCACCAAAGTGGCGGTAAAAGGTGATGCTGATGGCCTTGTTTGTTTCTGCTATGGTGTGACAGCCAGTCAGGCCGCAGACCCAGCGATAAAAGCTTTTGTGATGGCGCAAACCAAGGCCAAAAATTGCGCCTGTGATGTGCGCAACCCTTCAGGCCGCTGTTGCCTAAAAAACTTTCCTAAATAGCTGTGTGAAGCTAATCCCCAACTGACAGGGTATGCCCTGTCTTGCTTGCCACAGGGTAGACTGGTTGTTTTAGGAAGATTTTGAGAGTCTGACCGAATATTCAGATAGACGTTTGATTGTGCTAAAAATCGTTCAATATCAAGGTTTTACGCGCAGATCAAGGTTGCCCCTTTTTCAAGCATAAAATCGCCGAATAGTGGACGATTTTTAGCCAACCCTTACAGGGCAGCCCTTCTTTTGGGGATTTAGGCGTCAAACCAGGATTTGCTGACAGAAAGTCAGCGGCACCAGATTTTCCTGTAAATCCCCGAAAACAAGGGCTGTCAAACACTGCCTGAATATCCGGTCAGACTCTAAGAATTTTCATCAAGCTGAAAACAAGATCTCTTATGACAACGGGGCGTATATGAGCACTTTTTCAAGCACGGTTAACCATTAATCACTGGATTTTCATTCAGGATCATCATATGACTGGGGAAAGATACCCAATGAAAAATGACGTTGCAGATCATTTTTCCGCACGCCTAATGGATGACACCTTACTATGCTTTTTACATTCTATTGCACTGATGATCCGGTGACTGGCTTTGAAGCCCGTAAATCTGTCCGCAGAGAACATCTTGCTTATCTCAAGGAACTTGGTGACAAAATGGTTCTTGCGGGTCCTTTTTTAAGTGAAGATGGTGCCAAGCCCATTGGCAGCCTGATTGTGGTTGATGTTGAAAATGAAGCTGAAGCACAAGAAATCGCCAATAATGACCCTTATCATAAAGCAGGGGTTTTTTCCTCTGTCGAAATTCGTCATTGGAATTGGCTTTTTGGCAAACCTTCATAATTTAAAATAACACAGGATACAGTAAAATGGCACACTGGCTGTTTATCACAGACCCGGACCAATGGTCATGGGAGCAGCAAAAAATGGAGGGCATGGACGGTTATCCCTGGAAAGGCACTTTGGAAGGTGATGCCCTCACCTCTGCCAAAAGAATGCAACCAGACGACCTTTGTTTCTTTTATCATGCAGGAGAGCAGCGCCGTTTTGTGGGCATCGTCAAAATATCCAAAGGCTTTATGCCCTCTGAAGATTACCCCGATGGCACTGTGGAACTTGCAGTTGTCCTTAGTTTTATTAACCCGGTTCCAGATGACATGTGCAAGGCTGACAAACGCCTCCATGCCATTGGCACTGTAAAAAATCCAACAATTGCCCTGCAATCTGTTAGCCGAGATGAGTGGGAAGCCGTGTGCGAATATAGCGGTCTACCTTACGCCCCATAATTATTTTAGGTTGCCCCCAAGAAAAGACCGTTTTCCTTTTTTAACCCATTCTTTCTAATGATTGCATTTATCTCTTATTAAGGGTATAAAGCGCCAATTATTATCAGGAGCGTTTATATGAACAAAAAACTATTTATCAAATCCTTGATGGTGTTGTCCTTTATTCTTTCAGGTATAAACACTGTTTCAGCTGCCCCTTGTGGCAATACATCCAGAGGCTTTAATGCCTGGATGACAGATTTTAAAAAACAGGCCAGAGCCAGAGGCATTTCTCAAAGAACAATCAACGCCTCATTACGGAACGTGCGTTATAGCCGCAAAGTTATTGGTCTTGACCGCAACCAGCGCTCCTTCCACCTTAGCTTTAACCAGTTCTGGAAATTACGCGTCAATCGCGCACTCATTAACAAAGGTAAGCGGAAAAGAAAGCAATATCGCCGCGTCTTGAACCGTATTCAAAAGCGTTTTGGTGTTCAGCCAGAAATTATACTTGCCATTTGGGGTCTAGAAACCAGCTATGGTGGATATCTTGGTCGCCCAATGCCAATCTTTACCTCACTGGCTACATTAAGTTATGATTGCCGCCGTTCTGCTTTCTTTAAGAAGAACCTGTTTGCTGCCCTGAAAATTGTCCAACGTGGTGATATGCGTGCTTCTCAAATGCGCGGTGCCTGGGCTGGTGAAATTGGTCAAACCCAATTTATGGCTGATAGTTATATTAAATATGCGGTTGATTTTGATGGCAATGGTCGCCGTGATCTTATCCGCTCCCCTGCTGATGTCCTTGCCTCCACAGCGAATTATCTCAGAGCACATGGCTGGAGACGCGGTGCAAGTTATGCACAAGGCACGCATAATTATGCAGTATTGAACAAATGGAACAGGGCGACAGTCTATAAGAAAACTATTTCTAAAATGGCTGCTATGATTAAGCATTAATAGCTCCTCAATAAATAAAACCATGCTGTTTTAATATCCATCAACAGCATGGTTTTTGCTTATTTTGCTTTACTTTCTTTGCCTTTAAGTTCTGCACCACTTGTGCGGCTAATATATTTTATTGCCGTTTTAAAGGGCGGTGTAATGGGGCGAAGCTGGGCAATAAAACCGCCAGGGATCGGATTTGGCAGCACATAATAGAACCCTTGCGCTGAAAAAACCGCCTTACCTGCATCTTTATTATAAACACAAGAAACATCATTATAGGGAAACTCTGTCCGCTCCCCCGGAAAAATTGAAGCAGAAATAAAACTGCCCTTTGCCTTCTCACCAACATCAACTATATATTCCATATCACTGCCCATGATAAGGCGGCGAAAATGTCCCGGTTCACACGGTACAGGATCAGGAGTCGATGATTCTTCAACACGATATTGCACAGCATTAGGCGTTGAACCATCCAATATCACTCTAAGTTTAAGGTAGATAGAGCGCGTGGATAAAACCTGTTCTAACCGCTTCCAGGTCTCGGTGGACATATTACCATGCTGACCTTGTGAGCGGTCAATGGTCAGTTCAATGGTCTTGATCTCTGGATCATCAAAATTTGCTGCAAGCACCGCATTTCCAGAACAAACACTACCGATGAGCAAAACCCCAGATAATACCAGCTGATTCAGCTGTGATTTCATATTGTAAAACATTGCACGCTTCCCTCATTTAACTAAATTATTTTTAATTGCCTTGGTTTTATTTCGTAACCTTTTAACCAGACCTGGTTTTTCCATCTCTTCAAACAGCTGCCCCATATCCTTTTCCTGCTGGGTTAGCTCGCCTTCCAGCACTTTCATCTGCGCTAGCAAACCGCCAATATGAGAGCGCGTTTCTCCAATCTGTTTTCTCACGATATTTTCAACTTCTGCCTTTGCCGCCGGTGCAAGCTTAGCTGCCCCAGCCTCTACACGCAGAGGCGTGATAAAAAACATCATGACCAGCAAGCTTGTTGGCGCTATTTGCCGCCACAACAAAGCCCCCTGTTTTTTAGATTTTTTTGTCATACACCCCTCCTATCTCTGCCCTAATTTTTGCTTAAGCCGCTTATATTTCTCTTTCCATCCAAAGGTAGAACGCTGGCTTTGTTCCTTATAATGGGCTAATTTTACCGCAACCACTTGTCTCATATTTTTCATTTTATTGCGCAAGAACCCTAATTGTGATCGCGCCAGTGAAAGTTCATCATTCAAAACAGAAAACTCCTGACCGATGACCTTTCTAACAGTCGTCATAGATAGCTGATTCATCTGCTTTTGTTGATATTGCGCATTAAGCACCTTCAATAAACCAAGTTCGTTGCTTACTCTCTTGACCCGTGCCTCTGCAAAATAGAGCTTGCGTTCAATCTTTAGACTGCGTAACTTTTCATCACGAAGTTTTTCAAAAGCCTTTTTCTGCTCAACATACTTAATCAGCCTGAGCCGCTTATCCATTTTTTTAAGCTGGCCATTCAACAAGGCAATTTTCTTGTTTTTCTGACTGATTTCTGCTTTAGCATCCCAGTTGACAGCTCTCGTTACCGATTTCTGACACTGCCCTGTATGAGCCGCTTTAACTTCCATCTCCATCAAGGCAACACTGGCTGCATTTAGTTCCACTGTCCGCGCGCTCAGCATATCTTGATTTTTCTCAACCTGTACCCACAAGCTCTTATTTTCCTGCTTTTGGTTCTGAATGGTTTTCTCAAGCCTTTGAATAAAGCTTTGTAGCTCTGCCTTTTCACTACTCAAACGCGCGTGCTCAGCAAGCCGTCTTGTGTTTTGCCCCTGCAAAATGAGTGCTTGCGCTTTGACCTTATCGCGTGCTTCTGACAAGGCATCTGTCAAGAGTGCAATCTCGGCATCACGTTCACTTATCAACTTTTTACTCTCATTCAACTCTTCATAAAGATCAGGACGCTCTGTCTTCGGTTTTGGCTCTAAGCTTTTGTTATCCTCTACAAGGACAGAGCCGGCTTTACGCGGCCTGTAACGCAATAAGCGCTTAAACTTAATTGCCCCAACCAGAATTTTATCCGCATGATACAAACCGCCATTGACAATAGAACGGGCTCTTTTATAAAATTTACGTTGTTGCCGTTCTGGCTGAGAGGCTGTTTGCGGCACAAAATACCGTGCCAAAGAATGTCGCCCCCTTCTATCATGGCGATAAACCCCTAAAATCATGCCTTTAATCAAGGCTTGCGTTGCAATATTGGGTTTGTAAGCCATTTCAGGATTCAGATAGAGCTCTTCCCCCATCCCCATATACTTTCCCCATTTTCGGTAGTTTTCAAAATGGGTAATTTGAATGAGACCGCGGCCAAGATATGTTCGGTTGCCATGATTAGCCAGTCGCCGCCAATAATAATAACCATGATGTTTTGTCCGCGCCCAATAGCGTACTTTTTTATAGGCCTTATGGGTGTCCATCAGATAAATGGCTCTGTTATCATTACGTGCCAGGGTTTCGCGAACCGGGAACATTCGATGGGCGCTTTCATATTCGCCCGTTCCAAGGATATAAGCCAGCCAACGTAAATCTTTTAACTCTGGATACCGATCCCAAAAATCAAAGATCATATTATAAATTTCTTTTTGACGTGTTTTATAGCGGCGAAAACTGCCAAACTTCCGTCCCAGATTGCGAAAAAAATAGGCTCTATCAATCACCTGATACTTATTACCAGCCTTCAAATATTTTTTTTCCAGGTCGCTCATTCGTTTTGGAAAAGCAGCCGCTGGCATGGTTGTCATAAACACCAAGGCCACAACCATCATACTCTCAATAAGCCATCCTGTTCCTAGCCAGTGCCTTGCCCTAACATACATAGACCTCTCCCTTATTGAACTTTTTTGACAAATGCGCTCACTACAGTTTGAAACATGCTGTGTATGAATCTGACTCATTGATCCTCGAAAACATGTATTTTTCAGGTCTTACTGTTTATTATTATGTGTTAAAACCTGAACAATCCTGAGTTAGAGCAGCCCTGTCATCAAAGATCACTGCTTTGCACTCGGCGCACAAACACAATTGATACACCAATTTTTATTGTTTCTTCTCAATGATCGCTGTTTAACTGACGTTATGCCGTAATAAAGGCGAAAAACAATATTACCTGCCACAGTTCATCCACTTATAATTATCAAACTGCTATTTTCTTGCCTCATTTTGCTGCCATCACCCTCTTTTATGATGATAGCACTTTGATTGCTTTTTGAACATCATGCAACCAGCCCTCAACTTTTTGCATAGCTCCTATTAAATATTAGATATATCGAATGTTTGAATATTATGATATATTCTGCATATATTTTTAAAGCAGCCCTAACTGTTCCGTTAAATTGTTCAGTGACAAACTGTTGGAGACATACATGCAAAAAACAAATACTCAGTTCCCTATAAGCACAACAGCACATAATGTGTTGTCCAAAGCTTCTGCTGTTTTCTTTTCACTTTTTCTCATAGCAACCCCTGCTTTGGCTGAAGCCGCAAAAGAAACTAAATTTGCCACGTCTGTAAATAGCTTTGATGTTTCTCTTAACAAACAGACAAAACTTGGTCTCTATCTTTACGCCAAAGATGCTTTTACTATTATGAAGCAGCGTAAAGATATTTTGTTTCTAGATGTCCGTACCCGCGCTGAAATTAACTTTCTTGGCCTGGCTGATGGCGTTGATGCTAATATTCCTGTCCAACCTCTTGATACCAATTATGTTCTTGGTAAAAAAGGCGGCTATATGCGCAAAAACAATCCTGATTTTGCCTTGGCTGTTGAACGCGCCCTTAACCGTAAAGGCTTGTCAGCAAATCCTTTGATCTTTATTATCTGTCGTTCAGGTAAAGGCAGCGGCAAAGCTGTCAATATTCTGGCTGATTGGGGCTATACCAATGCCTATACCATCATTGATGGCTATCAGGGCGACAAGGGTGAGACAGGAAAACGCGATGTTAATGGCTGGATTCATGATGGTTTGCCTTGGTCTTATGGCATTTCACAAACCCAGGATTATAGTTCCCTGATCACACGCACTCTACTGCACAGGGTTAACTTTTAAGGCTTGAATAATCCATCCTGACAATCGAATAAAAGTCTGGTTCAGTTTCTGAACCAGGCTTTTTTTATTCACAGCGCAGTGATAACCTTGTTACAGAAAGAGACCATAATTTCCTGTTACAATAATATACAATCAAATGCGATCTGTTTCTTGGTTCATGGGAAGTTGTCAATTATTGTTTTATCCCCATGACAATGGCTTGAACCCTTTGAAAAATAGGTTTACCCCATATAAAACAGTTCATAACAATAATGCTCTGAGGGACAAAAGACTATGGCACTCAAAAAAATAGCTCTGATTGGGAGCGGCCAAATTGGCGGTACATTGGCACATCTTATTGCCCAAAGAGAACTTGGTGATGTTGTCATGTTTGACATCCGCGAAGGTATTCCTGAAGGTAAGGCACTGGATGTTGCCCAAGCCTCTGCCATTTACGGCACAGATGTTAGTTTGCGCGGCACCAACGAATATATTGATATTGAAGGTGCTGATGTTGCCATTATTACCGCTGGTGTTGCCCGCAAGCCCGGCATGAGCCGTGATGAGCTGCTTAATATCAATTTAAAAGTGATGCAACAAGTTGCCGCTGGCATTAAAAAATATGCCCCAAATGCCTTTGTTATCTGCATTACCAATCCTCTTGATGCTATGGTTTGGGCTTTTCAACAGGCAAGTGGTCTGCCAAAACATAAAGTCATTGGCATGGCTGGTGTGCTGGATAGTGCGCGTTTCTGTCATGCGCTGGCTCAAGAATTTGATGTTTCCGTTAAAGATATCCATGCCACTGTTTTGGGCGGACATGGTGACAGTATGGTGCCTCTTAACCGCTACACTACGGTAGGCGGCATCCCTTTAACCGATCTGGTTAAAATGACCTGGATCACCCAGGCCAGAGTAGAACAAATTACCCGCCGCGTTCGTGATGGCGGCGCCGAAATTGTCGGCTATCTCAAAACAGGTTCTGCTTACTATGCCCCTGCTTCTGCGGCCTTGACCATGGCAGAAAGCTATCTTCATGATAAAAAACGTATTTTACCTTGTGCCTCATATCTTAACGGCGAATATGGCGTGATTGGCCTTTATATTGGTGTGCCAACTGTCATTTCAGCAAGAGGTGTGGAGCGGGTGATTGAAATTGATCTGAACGGCGTT